>JAEQBA010002889.1:0-49210 GCA_019434445.1 Phalangium opilio
GCCGCGCTATGTGTGCGGCTATAAGCTCATTGGTGTCGTTATACCTTTACGTAAAACACATCCCATGCTTCAGGATAGTTGGCATCGGTAGTTGGTAATGATTTGATTAAGTAGCTGGCGCGTTTTTCAATGACGCCTTGAGGTATTGAAAATTTTTGCGCGCCGCTCAGTGAGTTATTGTTGTGGATCATAGCAGTGTATAGGTCGTGAAAGGTAAACCAATCGACATAGCTACCCCCAAAAGTAGGTAATTCCACTTGAGGCAATTTTATATCCGGACTGGGTGTAGAACCTGTGCTTGTTGTATGTTGCGATCCTGTGGTGACTGGAGATGTGGTGGATTGCGCTGAAGCTGTAGCTTGTCCTTGTTGGAAGTTATGCACAATGTCCGCAAAATAAATATGTAATTCCTCCAGTCTATTGATAGCTAAGTTGTGTTCTGTTTCATGCAAAGAATATCGTCTAGATCACATATTTGAACTATATCTTCTAGTAGTTTATCGTAACTAGTAGTGAGTTGATCGATCTTGTGTAGATACATGCTGCTACAGTCTGATTTCCGAGATTAGTTTTCACAGTTTCCAAACGTGTTACTCGCCCTTTGTATGTTGATCTCTTTGCCTTTAATGCATCCATGTTGAAAAAGAAACAGTCTAATTGCACAGTTATTTTATTTGGCAAGGCATTTTCTACCCTCTTTGGTCTGATAATAATCGGATTGTAGCTTAGTGTTTTCATGCTTTTTATGGTGCGCATTTACTTTCAGTGTGTGTAGCCACAAATTAGCTTTAGTGTTATGTAACGTTAACAGTCATGTTGACAAACTTAGAAAATCGTTGAGGTGAAACGAGACGATAGTGTTTACATGGCAACCCTGTTGTGAATATGGCTTTGAACATAGAGGGTATACAGTTGAGGAGTAGAAAATTGGGCCTTTACAAACACGTAAAGGTAAAAGGCTAACTTTTGTTTCATGATCGTTAACACCAAAAGTGGATGAAAGGAGAAGTATGAAAATGGCCAAAAGTCGGCAGTCATCAGAATTTAGCCGTATTTGACCGTTTTATTGGCGTAGCTATACTGGGCCTGTTCACTCCCTTAAAATAGGTTTTGTGTTAATTCGCGGTTACGCTGTTACCGTCGTCTGCTATTGTGTATGCTAGAACTTCCTCGATTTGTGTTTGTAGTCAGAGCAGAGTAGCTGGTAATGTTGTAATGTTTTAAAAGGTGTTTGAAGGTATAATATGGATTTAAGTAAGGTTATCGAAGCAATAGAAGAGCACATAAAACTAGATACTTTTAAAACAAATCTCGGTAATTTAGCTATAGCGCGAGCAGCTTGCATCGTGATGCGCGAAATCAAGTCGGCTATTGTTAAACCAAGGAGCATAAATGTCTGAACTATTTTCAGTCGCGAGTTTGCAAGTCCATCAGTCACTAGCAAACTAAAAAGTTGTTGGCGAAACTTTGATGTCCGCGTTTTTTAACACAGGCTCTATGGCCATTTTCATACTTTCCCTCTCATCCACATTTGTTAACACTAATTGTTGAAACAAAGTCAACTTGGAATTTTGAAATAGGAATGGTGAAACTTCTTTGACCAAAACCAGTAACACTTCCAAGTTCTCGAGTCCAGTGAAGAATTTAACTTTTAAATCGCTCTTGTCCCCTCGAAAGTAAAATTCAGTGTATTTATGTTGGCTTATCTCCTCTTCTTGCTTGCCAACTTCCGATGACAACGTTTTAATAGATTCTCTACACGATTCAAGCAAACCATCGACGTTTCTTAGTTCAAGCCTAAGCTACACTATTTCCTTCCGTAATTGTTCCATTTTAATTTCCATGTGCTCCAAATCAAATTTTTCACAAACTCGGATTAAAGTTTGAGAAGAACCTTCAATTAATTCTTGCCCCGCTTGGGTAGAACTGTCTGCAATTTCTATACTACATGTTTGAGTAAAACTATGCTCTATCTTTACTTCTGTTTGCGTAGAGGCTTGTGCTGCTCTTTTTTCATCATCTTTTCCTTATAATTCAGTTTGTGTACCGATTTCAATGTACTTTGGTTGCATATTTATTTCTGCTGAGTTTGATGAACCTATACCTTCATCAGTAGACAAAGCAGTGCTAATTTCAGAGTTAATTTCTTCCCAAATCATCGTACTATCAGTTTCAAGGCTAACATCATAAGAAGTTGAGGGAGTAACAAGTTTTTCCGTTAATGATGAGGATATATTTTCTTTACTGCCAAGACCTATAAAATGATTGTTGATAGTTAAAGCAACACTCGAACAACAATTTCTATTCTGAAGTGATGTTAATTACAGTTTTCTAGTGTTAATGGAAACTCTGTTTGTAACACTCGAACCAATGGGGTTGATACAGCAATCGGTCTAAAAGCTGGTACCTTGGGTTTTCTAGATAAGGGCGTTACAATGTGAGACCGCTTCATTCTTCTCTCGTGGCTTTTAAGTTTTGACTGTCCATCCAACACATTGCTAGGGGTTTCAAGATTTACAGACTGGGGAAGGTCAAAGCCAGTGTTTAAGTTCGGTAACCAATCTGGATTAGTTCTATCAAACAACTTGGAAGGTTTACCTACAAGAAAAACCGTAACTTAAAATAGGTATACTAGCCTCACAGAAGCAGTGAATTTCTAATTGTTTAATTTTATCACGCGCTTCCTCGAAATAATGCCTATTTATCTTAATATTTTGTAAGAAGGGCACTTCTTTTGTCCAATTTTGGAATTCCTTCCTCAATTCTTCTCCAAGTTCCGTATCCCAGTCTAATTTTTCCACCCATATTTTTTGGAAGAGAATTTTGGCTCTTATAGTGAATGGAGATATGATTCCCATGTGATCGTAAATTTGCGAAGCTGCACTTAAAATGCATCGTTTGGTCGTTTTGGGGTTTCGTAAGGTTTGTATTAATGGACCTAGATTGTAAGATAGGGTGTCTAAGGTGGGGTCCCATCTAAGTCCTAAGATTTTTCGCTCCTTCATGTCTATCTCATTTTCAAATAATTCTTTCCCACCTGTGGTTGGATGATTTTGCCAAAGTTCTTTTAATTCCAATGAGTTCGTTCCCCATTTTCTGAACCTCATGCCTGCTTTTTGCATGACCAACGCGGCTTCCACTGAGATTTCATGGCCTTCCTTAACCTCGCTCACTCCGGTAGTTAAGTCGTCCACGTACAAATCGTTTCCTAGTTTTTGTTTTACTCTAGGGTCAATATGGTTTACATTTTGTATGTGGACTTTGATAGTACACGCTAGCAAGAAGGGGCTCGAGGTGACCCCAAAGGGCACCCTATTCATTCGGATCACTCTGAATTCATTTTTAAGAATCTTTTCCCCTTCTACTTTTACCCAAATAAATCTAGTGGAATCTTTGTCTTCCTCGTCTAGCGCTATCTGGAGAAAAGCCTTTTCAATATCGGAAACTATGGCTATTTTGTTTGTACGAAATCTCAATATTAATAATAGTATGTCGTGATTTAGGTTAGGGCCAGGGGAGAGGCAATCGTTTAGAGACGGGTTACCTGAAGAAGCGAAGTTTACTACCCTTAATTTTGTCGTTAGGACATCTTCTATACATACACCTTGATGGGGCATGTAGTAAGCCCCAGGTAGGGGGCCTTCTAGTTTTTATTTGGGTACCTCCTCCATAATTCCCAACTCTATCTGTTCTTCAATGACTCCTTTATACTTTTCAAAATAGGCTGGGTCCCTCTCAAATGTTTTAATCAACCCCATAACTCGTTTTTTAGATATTTGCTTGTAATTAGGCAATAATTCTTCTGGGCATTTCCAAGGAAACTTAACCACATACCTTTCCCCGTTAAATTTGATTTCATCACAAAAATGTGTGACTGTATCGTCGTCGGTTGTTTCTTTCAACTCTTGACTATTGATACCCATCGCTTCAAGATCAAAGAATTTCTGTAGGGTTTCATCTACTCTTTTCTGAGTGACGCCTATGTGCATAACTGCTCCTGTTTTATTTGGCTTGCAGGTTCTCCCGAAGATCCGTGTAGGGTCCAACCTAAAATGGTTTCTAAACACACTATCATCTTGCTACACCTTTCGGATCTACCCGTCGCTACTTCCCAGTATATGTCGCCACCTATCAAAACATCTGCTTCTTTTTTAGAATTTATTGGACCAGAGGGATCGTCTGACATTTGTAGGCCTTTGGATTCCATGAATTGCTCAATATCCTGACACCCCATACTGACAATGTGATTACAAACGTAGGGTGATTCTACGGCTATGACCTCAATGTATTTATCTGGAAATTCCCTATTTTCTAGCCTAACTTTAACCGTGCGACAGTTAACCGTTTCTGGTTCTTTCGCCGCTTATCTAAAGACGTCAAGTCGTTGTTGACCAACAATGGGTAGCTGGAGTTTTCTCGAGAGAACTTCCCTGATAACAGAAATTTGGCTCCCCCCCATCCAAAACGCATCTAACCTTAGTTTTACTATCTGGTTTTGAGGGGTTTTTGGCATAAGCTATGGCGGTTTGTAGCTGCACTGATTTATCCATGTTTTCTACACGTGCTAGGGCTTGCACTATGGCGGTATTTCCACTATTTTGGGGCTCACTAGCCCTTGGATTTAAGTGAGAAGTTTCCCTCACATACAGCAAAATTATGTTTTTTGATTGCATTTTCTTCATTTTTTGAACTTTGATGTACAAGATCTGGTATCGTGGCCGAATCGTAGACATATGTTACATCGGCCGCTTTCCCTAACACTAGTTTGTGCTCCAAAGTGTATTTATTACAGTGAATTGACCTATGGTCAGAAGTAGAGCAAAATATGCAAAATATATTGTCTACGTTAGGGGTATAATTGCTTTTAATTCCCGTGGATAACGCGGCGACCGAAGGGGTATATCTAAGGTTTTCCATTCTAGGTTTTGACCTCGCTTTTTCTTCATAATAGAGTTTAAATTGGGTGTCTCTTTTTGTGCTATTAATGCTCGACGTCCCACCTATTATCTCAGCCATCTCTCGGCTTTCAATTTGTCCCCTAATAAAGCTAATTAGGTCCTCGATATCCCATGTTTTGTTTATATCTATTGGCCGTTTGTTTTTCTTTTCTATAAACGCAATACGCTGTTCTTATATCTGACGGCAAGCGAGCTAATAACTCGGGGCAAGTAGAGGAAGCTTTATCGACTACATTGTAACCCATGGATTTTAAACTCCTAATGCTAATTTTGAAAATGCTCAATACTTGGCGTAGGGCATTGATACTTTTGGAGCTTGTCACTGGCTGAATTTCTTTTAGTTTGTTTAAATGACAATACATAGCTAACTCGGTATTCGCGAATCTATTTTTTAATATATCTATGGCTTCGTCATACGCCTCCTCGGTATGTTCGAGGTTTGCTATCTCTTGGAGACCATCTCCTTCTAAGTACGATAAATTAATTTGTCTACCTGGTCAATTTTCGTGCTGTCGTGGACGGTGACCTTGAAGCGTCCCCAAAAGTTATTCCACTTAGTATAGTCCCCATTGTATTTAGCAATGGTCAGCGGCGGCAGTTTGATTTCCACCTTTTCGTAGGTAGAGGTTGCGATGTTGCCCGTTGTGTTTATCCCGAGCGTTGAGCCGGAAGTTGAACCTGGTCCCATCGGACCGTTGGCTCCTCCGTAAATATAAGTGTTGGATGATTGCGGCGGTGTTCCACCCATTTTCTTGATCATCCGGTTGATTTTTAGTTTAATTGCTCCTATTTCCTCCTGGTAAACAATGACTTCATCTTGATCGTTTTCTAGATCTACTTCATTTTCGATGAGGGGTTTGACGGCTTGTTCAGCATGATTTAGATCCTTTTCCCGTTGCATTAGCAGGGTTATTCCGTCTTCCAAATCAGGAACTGATGCACTTTTGATGAGGTTTTTTAGCTCGTTGATTTTTCTTGTCACGGCTGGCTGTGCGCGCGCTCTTCCTAGCCGCTTTCGCTAACTTTAGAAGTTCTTTTGTAGTTTTAACCGGTGCGTGATGAGGCTGTTGGCCGGTTGTAGATGCGACGCTTCCGGCGCCTTGGTTGAGATTACCCGCTCCGGTGTTCATTTGTCCCGGTGATACCGTTTGGTTATTAGGTTGCACTACGATGTCGTCGTTCACCATCGTTTCGAAGAATGTTTATTTTAACTAAACTAATTATCGTTTAATCCCTTGGTTTCGGCACCATGTCGATTATCGGAGGTAGAAAGTAGATTTAATATTCAATAGTTGTCCTCCTACTACTATCTGGTTTTTTGGCTTTGGGAGAGCTGAGATAATTTAATTGCTATCAATCGGACTGAAACAATTGATAGCGGGAAAATTACTAGTTTAGTTTCGATGGATTGGATTTAACTTGAACGAAGTATGGAGACTTGGTGTTTTTACTAAAATATTTTATTAGCGATAGTCCTGTTTTTAGCACAACCTTTCGGTACCGAGTTTGTTTTCGATCTGATGTTAACCTGGGGTCCTGGCTCTCTCCCTCCTATACCTTTACCCTTTTCTTTGGGGATTATGATACACCTCACTTTTTTTGGACAGGCCCATGACGAAGCAAAGTTTTCCACTACGTCATAGGTCCTCTTTTGAAAAACCAACGTTGGTTTCATCCAGTTTAGGACCACCATGCTTTCTTTATGGAGAGAGAGCCAGAAAATTCCCAGGTTTACAAGATTGTGTTTGTGATAAAAATATTAAAAAAGGAAATACATGAATATATATACATTTTTACACGAATGTGGTAATTTGAAATCTTAGTTATTTATGATTATTATTTTGGTTAAACCAGATATACCCGCTCATTGTTCAGAAGTAAATAATCTCGTGGTGTGCAGCACGATAAATGAGTTTTGACAAAAGCTATTCAATGAATTTAACGTTTTTCAAAAACAATCATTGAATAAAATAAGGCCATTTGTATCTGCAAAGGAGAGAAGAGTTGTGTTAAGGATAAATTATGCTACACATCGTGGTTTAATGGACTGACATACATTTTCTGGATGTCTAGAGCGGGTTGTTTTATGATTAATGCCCTCTATTCCTTGCGAAAAGTTTAAATAAATCTGAAACACTGCTATTGACACAATTTTCTTTTCTTTTGAGTTTTTGTTATTTTTTGGGGGTTTTTTTCCTGCCTATACTTTGGCGCCAATAGAAATGGACCGTTTTAGCATTAATCCTTTCCTCCCATTAAGCTTACTTCGGCCACAATTATATGCACTGTTTCAGCATTAAGCTTTTTAACCCACTTTATACAATGAAAAATCTCCTGAACTCCATTTCGTTATCTCTGCAGCAGGGACATCGAGGTTCTTTGTCAGAAAGTCTGTTGGCACACCTTTGATAGCACGAAGCATGATTGCATGGAAGTGCAATCATGTTTGTATTTAATTCGTAGCATATTCTGCACAATAGACCGATTTCAAAAAGCGTGTACCAAGGATAAATATAGGGTAGAGCGCGAGAATGGAAACCTCCGTCCAGTTCACTAGTCTGTGGAATGGTCAAGGTGCATATAAAAAATACATAGGTTTCAATGGCGGTTAGGCGGCCCGGTGTCGGTTTTTAGATGAAAAAATAATTTAGAATCAAAATTTACGTAAAGGTTCCTAATATCCAAATCAGACATAATTTTAAACTATTTAACAGTTTACGTAACAAAAGTTAACACATGAGCGATTATGACTTGGCTTGTTTCAGATCTGACAGTCACATTTTTAGCATTGGAAATTTGGATATTTTTATTTTTACATTTTATATCAATCGAAAACAAACAATCTTAAACTGATAATCTGATGAAAAACTACAGACAAGAGTAAGATTTTTCAATTATTTTAGTTATTTTGTTTCTCTTGTTAGAATGACAGATCGTTATTACTGAGCTAAACTTATTTCCCCCATTACTCTAGCCATTAAGGGATTTGATATGACAAATTCAGTGCCTCAGAATAAGGGTGTTATATTTCCAATTACCGGCTACTGTAATTCATTGGAAAACATTCCTAAATTAACTCTAAATAACATCAATAATCACAATAAATTAAGAAGCTCGAGTGTAAGACATTTAGAGCGCAGTGAAAACTTTCTTAAAGAACAATATGTTGATCCGTCAAGTATTTTAGTTTCTTATAAAAGGTAAATCACACCTCGAAAACTGTTATAAATATAATAATGTTGATATTTAAAGTACTTGACAATAAATTCCAGGACCGCCGCCACTTGTTTTGTTAAGGCAAAATGTTACAAAAGCAACAAAAAGACACACGCTCCGTACAATGTTGCCATTGCTTTTTCAACAAAAAATACCTCTATTTTGGATTCAAATTGCGAGTGCCCGATAGGTGCTGGTCAGTTTTGTAATCATTATATAGCGATACTGAAACTAATTTGTTTGCTGCAAGAGAAAAATTACAAAGAACCTCCACCCGAGTTAGCTTGCACTGACCTGCTTCAGATGTGGAATAGACCCCGGGGGGATGTTATTGGGAATTTGATATAAATTTTGAATCTACCAAAGAAAGTTTATCTAAACGAAACATGACTTCTAAACTTTACGATCCCCGAAAATTCCCAAGAGATGAAGTTATGTACGCTGAAGCTGTTAGTGAACTCGCTACTACACTAAAACGGAATGGCAACAAGGTATTTGGCAATATCTTGGACAGAACCAAACATCCAGCAGAGCCATGGGTTGAAACGAAACTTGGGAGATTCTCTATTGAATCTACAATTCATCATCAAATGGCATTCATTGAGAGTGGATGTGAGGTAATTCACAACTTGCAAGTTTATCAGAGAGAGTTTACGGTTAGAAAACCCGCCAGCGGTATGGTCTACCCAAATTTGAGTGCTCTACGTAGTTTTGAGACCAGTGCGTGTTATTTTCCATTACCAATGGACCAGGATATTATTTTTCGGGTAAATATTATTTCTTGTTAGCCAGTATTTTAGTTTGGTTCAAACAGTTGGAGCTCAAATATAGGAAAATCTAGTTTCGGTCAGTGAAGCGCGAGAAATAGAACAAAATAGCCGGGCGCAAGTACTAAGCTCAACGTGGGCAGAAAAGAAAAAAACGCGACTGACTGCGTCAAAATTCGGACGCGTTCTACTTCGAACGGCAGCTTGGTCTGAATCCGCGTTAGAAAGCCTTATACGACCCAAACAAATTGACAGTATACCAGCTCTTCCTTATGGAACCTATAGCTGCCCAAAAATATGAAGGTGTGTTTAATGCACTAGGTCATAAGGTAGTCATCTTTACGAGTGGTTTGGTTATAAGCCAAATAAACCCATGGCTGGGAGCATCACCAGACAGGGGTTGTTATGATCCGAAGGAAGAACAAAATTTCGGGCTTGTAGAAATCAAATCAAGTTAAAAATTTAGGCTGGAAACCCCTGATGTTGCCTTGATAGATGGTTCATTTTACATGGAGTTAATTGATGGTAAACCTGAACATAAAAGGAACCATCTGTACTATCACCAGGTAATGGGACAACTTGGAGTAACTGGTCTTAGTTGGTGCGATTTCGTCGTTTATTTTGGTAAGGGGCTTATAATTCAAAGACTTAGGTTTTCGGAAGAGTTGTGGAAAAAAAACTGTGATCGATCTTGACGGGTTCTATTTTAAAGAAATGCTTCCATGGTTGGCTCACACCTAAACTAACACGACAAAGTTTTTGGACCTTTGTGTCTGATTGATTTATTTTCCTGTGTAATGATTTTGCTGTAAGAAAATGTGATACTTTGTTTTGAGTGATAAGATTATTTTAATTCAAAATATTTCAATAATATATTTAAGTTATTATTTATTTTACATATTGATATTTTTCATAAAATATTAAAATATTTAACTTATGAATATTTACTGTTTCGTGTTCAATTAGTTCATTAATCTTCTGGACTTAGAACCATCTGAGCCTCGACATCATCCCTTAAATTAATAGGATCCACGCGCAATGGTATTTCTAATTCATCAATTTCAGTAGTGTCGTTATCGCTTTTTAAAATTGGAGATTGGAAATTGGTGAGCAGAGCGGTAACAGTCCATATTTGGTTGACAACTGGGCCAAGAGAAAGAGGAAGGACAATCAAAAATATGGAAATTTCTTATTCGACAAATTTTTCTTTCCACGTGGATTCTTAAGGAAGCTATTTTCTGAGTTTCTAGTATATCACTTGTAGAGAAGCGTTTATCAGTCAGAAATGGAGGAATATTTAAATACACACTCTCTGGAAGAAGGTCAACGATTGTGAATCCCTTGTCCGCCATTATCTGGTCATTATTATCGAAAGGTTTCTTGAGTAAGCCACATCTATCAGTAAGTTCTTTGTCTGATATACTGCCAGAGTACAAAGACGAAACAAAAGTCAATGTTCCATCTGGAGCGATACCCAATAACCCTTTATACGTATTAGTAGACTTGTAGTGCGAGTATGTTCCAGACTGCAATACAAATGAGCTTGGTCTTTCACATTTGATTTCTGTCGCGTCTATAATTATCCTAGTGGATGGATATTTCTCTTTGAAAGCTTGGGGCATATTAGCGTCTATTTCATCTCGAGGTGCCCAGATTGCGAGTTGACCCAATTGAACATACATAAAGTTTATCCAAGTTATAATGATACGACAAACGGTACTTTCACTGATTTGGAAACGCTGCGCAAGATCATATTCAAATAATCCCAATCTTAACCGCATCATGACGAGAAAAAAATCATCCAATGATTTAAGCTTTCGAGGACGTCCCATTTTTTTCCCCAACGATTTTTCGTCTTCGCGCCATAATTTTCGAGACCAGTATAAAACTTGATGCTTTTATCACAATTTTTTATATTTTGAATAGATGGTATGCTTTTTTGTTGGAATGTCTCATACTTCATCTTCAACAGTTCAAGTTCTCGTACCTTTTCAATATTCAATTCTTGCAATTTTGAAATTTCTTCTCGTTTACTTTTTAAACTTTCTGTGGTGGATTTCAACTGTAATTCTAGTTCTTTAATATAAGCAGTTAATTTAAGAGTTTGGATTTTTAACGCTGAATTTTTTTCTTTTTCTTGAGTCGCGTCGCTGATTAGTGCCGCAACTTTGTTTTCAAGAGTTTTGACTTGATCATTATCAGCTTGAGTACATCTCTCTATAACAATTGGGCTTTCAGTTTGAACTGCTACACTGATTTGGTCTTCCTTATTTGAAATATTGTTTTCTTCGTGGTGAACTTGGCATTTTTTGGTTTTTGTGGACATCAAGGTTCTATCAGTAGGTGGTTTTCGAGTTGGTGCAAGAACTGACCATTGGAAAACTGAAGGGACACTGTTTTCCCTTAACCTTTTGTTGCTGGTGGGACAAGCAGGATAATAATCGGTGGCTAAAAAATGTAACGAGCAAACTTTTGTATGTTTTGATACTTTAAAATATTTTCCTTCATCACGCTTAATTTGGATTAGCCATTGTATTTTAAGAGCAATGTTGTTGGGAAAAGCATGAAAAGATACCTGTAAAATTTGTAAAAAAATTTATGAGCAACTGGATTTACCTCTGGGGTCATAGGGGATTGCAGGCTGTAGGTTACAATCTCCTCTGACCTAGTCCGCTGCGGCCCCATCATGGCTCCGAGGTGCCTTCTTTTGAATATTAGTCTATAGTCAAAAATTGAAGCATTACATACTTTTTCTCCTCTTTCATTGCGAACATTCCTTTGTTTGCATAAGGGTACACAACAGCCAGTAGGCATTTTCTTAAAAATCAGGCGACAATCGATTTAGAGAAAAATTTTCGTTTGTTTTCGCAATGCCTATATCGTAGGTATTAGTTTGTGAGATAAAAATAACAATACTCGAGCTTCTTAATTTATAGTGATTATTGATGTCATTTAGAGTTAATTTAGGAATGTTTTCCAATGAATTACAGTAGCCGGTAATTGGAAATATAACACCCTTATTCAGAGGCACTAAATTTGTCATATCAAATCCCTTAATGGCTAGAGTAATGGGGGAAATAAGTTTAGCTCAGTAATAACGATCTGTCATTCTAACAAGAGAAACAAAATAACTAAAATAATTGAAAAATCTTACTCCCTTCCGTCTATAATCTCAGGAACATGACTGTCAAAATGAATTAGCCCATAAGTTGAAATTTTCATACACATATATGTAGACGACTTACATTTATATTAATACGACTTACATTTATATTAATACTTGTGCAAGAAGATGCCGCTACTGTTCGGAAGCACTAGAGATGGCGCTAGTTTCTAACTTTGGATAAACAGTTTTGACCAAGGTTATGCGAAATCAACAAATTTACAAATTGTCTGACATTACCTACATATCCGAAGCAATGGCACGTAAAACCGAGATGGACGCTTACATGGAGAGAAAAATTTGGTGGTGCAATATCGTGTATAAAGCAAAAGACTTACCCCCAATTGGTCCCATTACCTCTTAAATCTGTTAAATGGAGCTATTTTTCTACATTACATAGTTCCATTTTCACGTTAATAACGTAATATTTATTTCATTGGAACAAATATATTCAGTAAATCTATATTTTTTGGTTACATTTAGTACATCTATATATTATTTGATCACATTTAGTACATCTATATATTATTTGATTACATTTAGTACATCTATATATTATTTGATTACATTTAGTACATCTATATATTATTTGATTACATTTAGTACATCTATATATTATTTGATTACATTTAGCACATCTATAATATTTGATCACATTTAGTACACCTATATATTATTTACCTATATATTATTTACATTTAATGCACCAGAAATACTTCGTTATATTTAATGCACAAATACAATTTATCTACATTACTACACTTATAATATTTTATTTATAATATTCGATTTCTTTCCATATAAATAATCATATTTTACATTAATTAGTGCACCAAATTAAAATTTCATGGAGTATAAGCTACACATTTACTGAGAGTTACATGAGTCACGATTTGTGTTCAATAAAATAGAATGTTTAACAAGAGTGTGAATACGTAGACAAGGTTGTTTTAATATGAGGAGAATATTACGTTTTTATTTTGTTGTAAATGAAGGTTAGGTTTCGTGAAACGAAACAAAGAAAAGAGCAAGCGCCTGCTTTCAGATAACTAAACGTATGAACCCTTACATATCTGCTTAGTTATGATTGTTTCATTCTATTTACGCTCAATCGTTAGAAGTCTTTATCTTTGACATTATCTCAAGGGTTAAGACGAATGACGTAACTCCAAGCATTGCCGCCCATAATGCAAACTTCATTTTTAAGTCATTTAAGGTAATTGCGTGTACTTCGTTTTCGGTCTTTGAATGTTCAGGCCATTTTCTTTCTAGGTGGCGTTGATATGGTGTTTCTTGTCCGGTTTCTACGAAAGTTCGCAATCTGCAACATGAATTGATTACTATTTAATTAAATAAACGACGTAGAAAATTGTATATTTAAAGAATAGTCATTTTATGTGCAATCGAAAAATTGTTTCCAAGCACGGATAGTCAAGAAATATCTTCATGGCATTTTTTTTGTAATGAAAGTGAAACCACTCTCGAAGTGGTAATATGGTGTGAATGAACAATAAAAAACCTTCGATTGATGAACTTGACAGCTTCCGGATTCCATCTTTCATTTACAGCGAGCATTCTAGGCTTGCACATGTACCTATACGAACTGAGATAAAGCTGAGATCGATTCATTCTCTCAATCTCCACAAAATACTCCAGCCTGGTTAAACCGCCAACTACAACATGATTTCTCTTCATTGTCTTTTCGGCGTTCTTTTTTAAATTGCAGATAATTCTCAATTCCTTGTCAGTCTGAATCCAAAGGAATTTTATTGAGTCAAATTAGAAATTAAATTAAAGCATTAAAAATTATCACCGATTTGCAAAGTTCTTCCATAACTCCAGGGAAATAAATTACTTGGACGTGGGGTACTTTCAACAAATCCCAGGCACTGTTCAAGTTTTTTCTTTTCTGAGATGAGTAACTGGCTTTCAAAACTCCGCTGAACAAGTTGACGAAAACAACCATTATCAAGAGAAAGGACCCATTGCTAAAGCGAATCGCTGGTGACGAAGTTATATTGTACCCTGAATGGACAAAAACTATGTTGCAACTATATTTTGTTCTCATGTGCAGAACTCCTATGGCTGTGCGTATATTCGTGAATTCGATTTTTTTGCCTATTTCGATTTCATTAATTGATTATTCCATTTTTGAAATCCTTAAATGTAAGTAATTTTGAATAATAATTAAAAAAAGTTCATATATGGAGGTCCAATCAATATAAGTCTAAGAAAAAAGGCAAAACAATTAACTTTTTAAATATTTGAAGATAATGAATTTTATTTCAAAATATTTTGCTGTAGAAGGTGCTATTGTGAGAAACGTATTAAGCCTTATACCATGTTTTCATTATTTCGCCTTTATTCAGTCCCCTACCCTACGGTACTTCCCATGATCAAAGCTGTACAATACAAGACAAATCGTGGACAAGTTTTTTTCTGATTTATTTAAAACAGCGATCGTGGTTTATTTCAACTTGATGTTCAAGCCATTTTTATAGTTTTTATAATTTTGGGCGATTTAACAAATAGCAATTCGTAATGGCTAAAGCCGTGTCAAAACACTAATATACGATATTCAATTTTAAAAATACGCTTTCACTAATAATTATTGGAATAATGTCGTCCTATTTTAATATACGGTCGGTCGTAAGGATTTACACACTCTTACATATACGGTTTTTACCTTTTCCTAAAATTGCTCCAAAATATAGAACGAGTTTTTGAGAGGCGACAAACATCACTGAATTTTGATTTCCCTTCACCCACATCTGAATGACGTCAGTCGTCACTAAAACGGCAAGTACGCAAACCAGCCCAAACCAAATCTGTGAGAGAGAAATATAATACATTTCTCTTATACAAATCCACGTGGAAAATCTAAATGTTTACTGATACGGGACAAATCAAATTTGCCTTGAATATATTGTTCAAGTAGTGAATGTTGGCATAAATTAGGAATGTATATTCTTACTTCTTTCGAAATAATGTTTAAATCGTCAAAGGCACCGATTGGTTCGGTATTGAACGTCATGGTTTTCCTCGATAAAATTCTGACACAGTCATACGTGAGAGGCACTGTTGCAGTCCAGTTTTGTCGATCTTTTCTAATCCTTATTAAATTTCCGAAACTTAATGGCGTCGCGATGAGATTATTTCTCTTAAAATAAGTATTTCAAAAGAAGTAGTCAGCCTCAATTAATTCCGTTTAGTGAGAATCAGTGTGACTTATGGCGTATTAAAAATTTACTACATATTTCCGGAGAGAAATTGGCGGAAGGAGCATTTTTAATTCGAAAAATTCTATAACTGTAGAATCAACCAGGGAACTTGTGACAAGTAGAATAGAAGAGAGGCCCTAAGGCAGCTGATAGGGATCGACGAGCCAGCGTTCACCTAAAACATTTCCCATTAAAACTTTAAACGGAGGCGACGGCTCTAACAACTAGCAAATTTGCACCGCAAATTACAATTGGCATTGTGGGACTCTATTACATGACCAATGTTTAAAAATCCCTATTTCTAGAATGTGCTTCCAAAATAATTTCTTTTTCTTTTTGGTGGTTTACCCCATTCCTGAACTAAAAAATACACCAAAGGCAAGTTTCAGAATACTTTTAAATTTATAGATATCCAATACGGAGCATCTGAACTTTCTTCAAAATCTAAATTCATTTTAATAAATTATTAAGGAAAGACGATAATTTCAGTAGTCAGCCAAATCTGTTTGTGTGCTCAAACATGTATTTCCATTTGTCGTACGGAATACATAAACGAGACCAAGGTCTTTTTGAAATCAAGTTAATTTGATATATTTTACGATTGACTTATTATTCAGCAGTCGACATTATTTTGGAATTTTAATAGCCCTAAAACGTTTATGAAACCTTTATATAAACTGTAAAGATTTCAAATGGATTTTTGCATGGTCTTTACGACAGTCTAAAGGCATGATTTAGCGTGGAAGAATTCATAGATTATACACCGCATTAGGCCTGCCAAAGGCAACGTTGATTCCCTCTGTTTCCCCAGTAGCAAATACTAATAGACAAAAAATCTGATCAATCGGCTCGAAAGAGTATTCAAATTGTCGGTCCACAATGTTTCATTTCCGAGCCGTTGAGTGGTCAAGGTGCACTCGGATAAGAATAATGCGACCTTGTCGAGAAACAGTTGGAATACTGGATTTGTGTTACTAAACCCACTCAAAAATAACTAGTCGGTTTAGTAACGAGCATATCTTTTTCCAACTGTTGGTTCAGTGACTCTAGTACAATATTCCGATTGTAACTCGACAAGTTAATTTTTAGTTGGGTTGAAGGCCGCGTTATTCTTATAGAAGCAGGGGCGTGCCAACGTTTTTACTGGAGCGGGGGCAAAATCCCACACTGGTAGAGAAAGTTGTGTAAAAAATTTTGCACTTGTGTAAACAACTTTGAGCCACCTTAACCTCTTTCCAAACTCATACAAGAGCAAAAATTATTTTGCAGTACTTCAATGTTGTTCAGCACTCATCAATGAAAGGCTATACAGTATCTCGCACGCACTATAAAGTTACGAAGAGGTCCCCATGAACCTGAAAATTAATGCCTGACCATTTCAATACTCGTGGGATACAGTGGCCACGATTCTATAATGTGCCATTTCTAGTTTAGCATACATTTTTCTCTTTTCGTAAATCGTAGAAAATTGTTAAAACGCAAAGAAAAAATGTCTTTAGCCTACCTATTCTTTCTCAAAGTTATACAATAATTTGAAGCGCTGTATAGAAAACCGTGGTTGCTATAGCTATTATGTCTATACATAATGTGTAAAACACAAACTGGTGGAAGTCAGGAACGATATATTCTGGAGACTATCAAACAATGCAAAATTCTTCATTTTCAGGGCTAGTTTAAAAATGATTCTTCATTTCTACAAACTCTTAAGATACGTTTCACAATTCCATTTACAACCCGAGCTTTATACTAGCTTCAAATCGGTCCTCGAGCGACGATTTTTGAACTATCAAAGCTGTCACTATTACCAATACCCTTTACGATTGCAATATTTATGGAATCACGTGCACTGTAGGGCTGGGAGTATCGAAGATTTTTGGTATCGATACCGGTATCGAGTATTGAATATTGTACTCGATACCGGGTATCGGTATCGGAGAAAAAAATACTCGATACCCAAAGTATCGAGTACTTTTTTTTAAAGCGCCACCTATGATAAATTTTGCGTATTTAATTATAATAAGCTTTGTAATTAGTTTTTATTGCTTAGAAAAGCATTGCTGCAATATTTTAACATTTAATTTAAATTTATTTAATCTAATTTTTAAGATGTGATTTAAGTTTAGTTAGTGCTATTCACATAAATTTTCTGAAAGCTAGAATCCTTTTAAGTATAATAAAACAGGTCGAAACGCGTCTAAGTTAAATTTCAGGTCATTTGTATCAATAGGACGGAGGAACTGGCCAAAAAACATACCTCCTCCTATAGAACTTAATATTAATTTTCGGTTACTCCGAATTTTCTTCGCTTATATATGTAAATCCAATTCTTTGATCGGGATTCTATAGCACGAGCAGGTTGCGTCGTTTTGTGCGCGATCGAATGGGCTATGGTTGAAGAAGCTACGTCTGACGTCAGTCTACTCTAGGGATGGAGTATAGAGACTAAACTATGTAGACGAGGAAAACATTCACGTGTTAAAATATAAAGCAAATGACTTGGCCGCAAGTTTGAAAAAGAAACGTTCCTTCGATTCCAGGGGGAAAAGATAGGGGGATAAAGTACTCGATGCTTCGGATTTTCGAAAGTACTCGATACCAGTATCGGATCCCAAAAACGGTACTCGATACCGGTATCGAAAGACTGAAGTACTCGATACCAAGTTGGCATCGAGTAGTATCGAACAGCCCTAGTGCACTGTCTATTCGCATGCATCACACTAAATAACTGGGCATCAGCGCAAAACTCCATTGGTTATTACTAGGGATGAACCGGTACCGATACCATATCGGTATTGGCACCGATACTCGGAGTTTCCCGATAGTATCGGATCGGTTGGTTCGATACCGATACTAAACTGATACTCGTTTAAAATGCGTTATATGGCGCTACATGACATTTTTAGGTCTTTTAGTAACGTAATGATGGTGATAATATTTCATTTCTATGAATTTCAATCGTGATGAGTTCTCATTTATATAAAAAGTACCTGAATTCAGTTTATCTAACAACTAATAAGCGAAAATCTTTCTTAGTACGCGCCTACTACTCTAGGGATGAACCGATACCATATCGGTATCGGTTGAAGTATCGAGTTTTGGATCATAGTGAGTAAATATCGGTATCGATCGGTATCGGTTCATGTTTGTACCGGTATCAATCGGTATCGGGTTAAGCCTGGTATCGGCCATCTATAGTTATTACTTAACTACACGAGCAAAAATTGAAGAGCTTCAAAAAATTTATTTATAAATATTACGAACATATATTTTTTAATCACTTCCAAAAACTGACTTCCCCTCACAACAATTGTACAGTGGGTAATGAAAATTTCACTTTCAATGAAATTTTTTACAATTTAGACTCAGTCACCAGAGCGGGGGTTGGCACGCCCCTGTATAGAAGTGCACATTGGCCACTCAATGGCTTAGACATGAATCATTATGGACTGAAAGTCCGATACCTCCACTGGGCCAATTGAACAGATATTTTGTCGGCGCGACTCGATTGGTTTTTGCTTCTGGGTATGGTTTTGAGAAACATGATATGGCGGTTTTTCCTCTAAGGTTGACGCAACAGCGCTGTTCCAACTCTATGCTGTAATCCAAGACCCATTTATACCACTGATTTCCGTAATGTGAAACAATTTCCATACGCCGCACTTCAAACGTCAACTTTAGAAATGGGTTTCACAAATGTTCAATTCGTCTTCTTTGAAACGTTGTAATGCGTAGTGATGTGAATAATTAATGAAGAAAATATATAATAATAATTTAATATTTAATATAATCTGGTTTATCCTTTCAAAGTTAATACATAAAGAATAAGAGACCATTTTGATATAACTAAGCGTAAAAGACACGGCTGTAAAATTTTGCCTTCCGTATCGCTCTTAGGTGCCCGCGCTATAGTCCTTTTTAATCATGAAAATGCGCAGAGACGGCAGTTTATCAACCTTTTGAGTGTTGTCTACCCCCTTTTTACATCAAATAGGTTTCAAATCAGCGTAGTGATGCGTTCCCCAATCCCCATAAATATCTAGGAGGAAATATATCCAGTCGTTTCAGTGACGTGCATCTCTTTTTCTGACTTTTCTCGATTACTTAGTTTTGAGTCGGTTTAGTGATAGTAATCCAATTCTGTCGGTAGACAAGTTAGTTTTGAGTCTACTTCAAGCCCGCTGGATTCCTATCCGAGCTCTCGTCGACTTCTCAATGGATTGGAGATGAAGTGTTTTGGACTGACAGTCTGATAACTCTATCGGGCCGATTGATTAGATTTGTTGTCGGCCCAACTGTTTTTTTTGCTGCTGGGGATTCCACGTTGTTTTTGAGTCGGATATCCAACTGAAGATGGTCTGAAGATGTTTACGGTCAATTAACCGATTTGGGCAACTAACCGCCTGTACCGACAATAAGCCGTCCACAAAACGGATAGGAAATGCTACTGGGGTTATCATACCGAATATTAATGTTGAACAAGTTAGATACCCAAAAATATTTTCTCAGTTTCGAGACGAGGACTATCTACCTACTAATGTTCTTCAATATGGAACTATTGCTATTTATTGATAAGCAAATACATGTGCTAAAATGAAAAACTAATTATTCAACGTTCATTTGGATTGACCTGTAACTACTATGTTCTCGTTACGCCACAGCAGGATTTTTAAGGCTCGTTTACACAAGAAAGAGGTTCTCTATCTGAAGCGGAAAATAGGTTCTGAAGTATGATGTCGTATCTCGCGCAAAAAATGGGTTTCGGCGTAAGCTTGTTCTCTACTCGAGGCCTATCGTTCACATAGGCGCTTCAAGTTAGCTAGCTTTTGGGTACTCTTGCAAGTAGTGGTCGGCGTTTGGACAAGATAATCCACAGAATTTTGATTAATCAGTTATCCATGGATAGTATTCAGATAATTATTCGTGATTACATTGCATTAATCATAGACTTCCCGTGGATAATTTCAATTTATGGATAAAGATAAAACAAACAGATATTATCTTATCCAAATGCCGACCACTAGCAAGAAGCCGAGAAGGTGAACATACAAAATGGCGGCGGGACTAGTAACGACGGTATCATTTAATATAATATAAATTACCTGTCAATTTAATTTCCCTGACAATCGCTTCCCATTTTAAATTTTGCAAGTCCCTATCTCGATAATTAATATTGGACTTGTCCCAAACCTCCGAGTAGTCGCGAATTATATCTATTAAATATTCCTTACTTTTTTGTCCTTTTTGCTATTGTTGGCTTTTAAATTTTTTTCATGTTCTTTTTTTTCTTTCTATTCTGTCAACTTTTACTCTCAAAATCAAGCGTGAATGACTAGCAGACGAAGATAAATTAACCACTAAACAAATGCTTGACATGGATAGCAAAAGTCACATGACATTCCGATTAAACTGAACCCGTGCGAGAAAATCTAACTTGGGAGATCGCGAGCTTATTCGGAAAATCAGCTTTATTTCTAGGCAAAAGCACGTTCAAGTGATATTCTCGCGGGCATGTGAACGGTCACGCGAGAAACAGACGCACGGGTCAACTTCATCTCTTATCTTTAAGCTTCATATTCTCGCGCTTGTATAAACGAGCTTTAAGCTATCCAGCATGATGCTTAAGTTTTTTCATACCGAAGATAAATTATTTCTACCAGAACAAAAAGAGAACATGCACCAAAGAATGGAAGCTATAGCCCTGTCAGATCTAATATTATTCATTTAAGGTTCTCTTTCAGCCGATACGCGACAATTTGGTCTCGCCGTTATGGTCTCGCCGATTTGGTCTTGGGACAAATGGGCCCCAGGACAAATTGGTCTCGGGACAATTGGGTCTCGGGACACTTTGGTCTCAAGACAAATTCGTCCCGGTACAATTGCGTCTCGGGACAAATTGGTCCCGGAACAATTGGGTCTCTGGACACGGAAGTCTCGTTTTTAAAAAAAATATCACCCCTATGAAATTTTTTAAAACACCCAAATTTAACCGAACCAAACCAAACCTTACCTAACCTAACCAAACCTTACCTTTCCGAACCGAATCTAACAAAACCTAACCTAACATTACCGAACCTAAACTAACTAAACCTAACCTAACCCAACCTTGTTTGGAGGTAAAAAGATTATTTATATGAGCATAAAAAGCCCGCCTCTTACCACGAACAATTTATTAGCAACAATAGAAATATTTTTGATAAGGTGTCAGATAATTAATAGGAGAATGTTTTGGAAAAGGTGCCAGCTAACTATTAGGAGAATATTTTGGAAAAGATGGCAGCTAATTAGTAGGAAAATGTTTTGGAAAAGGTGGCAGCTAATTAATAGGAGAATATTTTGGAAAAGATGGCAGCTAATTAATAGGTGAATATTTTGGAAAGCTGGCAACTAATTAATAGCAGAATATTTTGGAAAAGGTGGCAACGAATTATTGGAACCATTGTTTTGGAAAAGGTGGCAACTAATAAGGTAACCAAATAATCACGATACCAAATAGTCCCGAAACCAAAAAATCACGATACCAAATAGTACCGAGACCAGATCGGTGAGACCAATTAGTCCCGAGACCAGATCGGTGAGACCAATTAGTCCCGAGACCAGATCGGTGAGACCAATAAGTCCCGAGACCAGATCGGTGAGACCAATAAGTCCCGAGACCAGATCGGTGAGACCAATAAGTCCCGAGACCAGATCGGCGAGACCAATTAGTCCCACGACCAATTCGGCGAGACCATATTTTCCTGTTCAGCTTTCAGCAGATAATAACTTTTCACAGCAGACAAGAGACAACTCCAATTTTAATCTTATTTATGTTAGCTTGGGCCCCAGGAGCAATTTGTTTTCGATCCAGTCCGAACGAAATTGAGCACTACTTTCCATTGCATCTAGCAAATGTATGACTTTGTATAAATGTAGTAAAACTATACAAATATCGAACTGGAACAGAGCTTTGTAGATACACAAGTATCAAAAGCATCGAAATTCCAAAAACTATTTCCCATATTTTTATTCAATATTTTGCAAAAGGAAATAAGGTTTTGTTAGATTTCTTTATATGCCAGCAAAAGGTAAAATCCAGGAGTATTAACCAAATTGAAGAAAATGAAGCATTATTAGGAAATTTGAATGTTATCGATTATGCATCACATCTCAACAGTCAGATAAAAGGTTTTTTGCTTTACATCTTTGAATTCAACGATGACAATGTTGAAAAACTTCAATTTGACAAATTAGTGTCTATGTTGAATAGACAGAAGACCAATTGTTGCGGATGGAAGATTTAGTGGGTTAAAGCAGTTGAAGGAGAAAAGGCTAGCTAGCAAATAGTAGTTAGGTGAAAAAGAAATCGTAACGAGACACTATTGTCGAAATTTATGTGTACTGCGAAGGTGGTCCAAAATGCAATAGAGTTCCCCTGGGTTGTAAGAGAAAAACAGACAAACAGACTGAAGCGTCGAGAACAGAATCTCTCCTCGATATACGTTACTCAGAGAAGTAAAAAATAGTTTCTTGCCCCCGTACGACAACTAGTTTGCGCTAATACCAGTAGCCTCTGTAACGCGTCTGCCATTGCTCTACAGGATGCTACGTGAAATATTCCTAACACCATTCTGGCTTAACCATGAAAGTGTTTATGATAGTTGTTCTGACCTTTTTAGTTTCACTTATTTCCAGTTGTCGTACTTCAAAACAATCATCTGCATCGTTTTATAAATAAACGATTATTCAAGAGTTATCTCATAAATATAAGTAACACTCTTGCTGGCCTCTCCCGTATTAAGTCGTTATGTGAGCTAATTAATCAAATTAAAATCAGCATAAAAATAATTTCGATACTTATACTTTATATTTTATTCGTGTTCTTTAGAGCACTAACTTTTAAAAATTCATATCTAAATAGTTTTAAGTTAAAAGTGACATTTCAAGTTTCAACGAGATAATGTCGGTAAGTCATCAAAATGCTATAATATAAAAATAGAAATCACAGAAACTAAAGCAGTAAAGAAAGATTATAGATTTGCGATCGATATTATTAAGGTGTTTTCGAATTCAATTTCGTTGCATCGTATCGAAATTTTCTGTATAAAATTATGTTCGAAAAATAGGTTTTAAATGTATCCTAAAAGCATTTGTTTCACTCCAATAAATTGAATGAAATAGGACAATTTCCCATAAATAATTTTTCGATTCTTACAAAACATACACAAATCCTTTCTAAAGTTGTATCGTTAGTTAAATTAACACAATTAAGTCAATGTGAAGTTGTTCAAAAAAAGAAGATTACTCCATTTAAGACTACGAAGAACCCTCAAAATTTAAATATCCAAGAACTCCATGGGGTGTAACAACAGAGACAGGCACATCGAAATTAGAGCCCCAGCGTGACATTCATTACTCGGAGAGATAAAAAGTAATAGAAAGTAGGGTGAAAAATATATATTATTCGTTAAATGGACTAGCTACGAAGGGTAGTTAGGTCAAGGCGCCCTGCTTCAAGTTCTGTGTCATGAATTGACATGTACAGTGCGCTAATTTATTATATTTATGGAGATTACCTCAAGTCCATTACTTGAATAAAGGCATTCCTTTGGACAATCGATAAACCTATTGATTGAAAGACAATTATGAAATATTTTTTATAATTTCAATTTCAATTTATTACTTGGCAAAAGGCTTTTATTGAAAAAGCAACCGTAGTTGGAGTACACCCTAAACTAATTGTGATATTATGATATTTAAAAACTGATCTAATTTGCATTCATATTTAATTTAAACATATAACATTAAGTACAACTGGTATCAAATGTTTGATGGGTGTTATTAAATAGCGTTTAATGAAGACTGAGGTGTATTCAATTAAATTTTATGATTCTGTACCATTGGACCGAATTCCCATTCGACCGCAACCAAAGTCAAAAGGTCCATCGGTGGAAACTAGCCTCAAAAATCTGCATTTAACGAAAGTGTTCATCGTTATTTTCTCTTCGATAATAACAGAGTAATAAGGAGTTACAATTTCAAACTATTTGAAGGCTTATTTAAATATAAGGCGAAGGTGAACTAAGCCATAATCCATAAGATATCCATTGATATTATTGTAAAATGATGCTTAAAAATGTACGTTTTTGATTTAAATCAGGGTTGAAAAATGTTACAGCATAAATTGTCGAGAATTTAATAGATTTTTGTTTATAGTTCAAATTTCAGCAGAATCAAGCATGATTAGTATTGAATAAATTTTGTGGTTGTTTGGGTTTTCTAAACGTTTAGTTCATCCAAAACCCAACACTTTTCGGACCGTTTACGAAAGGTTTCGGTGTCGTGAGCTTTTAACGATAAAATAACCTTATTTAATGAAATAAAAAAGTTAAACCCGGGACGCAAAACGTCGAAATGATTAATAATTTTTGACATAACCAACCATAACCTGGCTTATTCTAGCCCAGTCAAAGAAAACCTAACCCGGGCGCCAAATTATTGTCAGCCAAATTATTTAGGAAAAGTCGTCATATTGGTGGGATAGCAACTAAATGTTAGCAAAGATATTTTGGAATTGGCGTTAAATGTTTGGGTAAATATCTAATTGTAAGCAACAATATTTTGGGAAGTGAATCAAATTATTCTGGCAGTAACTATACTAATTGAACCTTACGAAATACTGACGTTTCTCAACATAACCAGACATAACATAGCCTTACCTAGATTATTACGATTAACAGCAGAAGAGAGAGTAATGAAGTTATAAAATTCCGAGGGCTTACTTCTGGGATAAGAATAGTACACCAGATTACAGACTACGCCTTACTTCCCCGAATTTTTCCAGACTACGTGTAATTTCCGGACTTCACCCATAATTTGTAGACTTCGCCCACATTTACGAGACTACGAAAAAATTCGGGACTACATCACAAACATTTGGGACTACACCTCAAAAAGTCGGGACTACACCTCAAAAATTCGGGAATACACCTCAAAAATTCGCGACTACACTTCAAAAAATCGGGATTGCGCATGAAAATTCGGGACTGAGGCTTGAAATACGGGACTGAGGCTTGAAATACGGGATTGAGGCATGAAATACGGGACTGAGGCATGAAAATCAGAACTGAGGCATGAAAATCAGGACAAAGGCATGAAAAATCGGGACTGCGCATGAACAATTAGCGACTTCATAAATTGTCCTTAGAAACTTAAATATACTCGAAATATATTTGGTGAATGGCCCGTATGGGAATTCAAGTAGCAAGCGTTGAGTGCCGTGTTAATATCGAGGGGGAATTCATATAGGTTGAAAGTGCATTTTTTAAAACACGAATACACCACTTCGACATTACCTAGAGCGCCACAGCGGGCTACTGCGAACTACAGGCAGGAAAAAAAACCGCGTGGGGTTGCGCCTTTGCTAGTTGGGGTAGCAATCAAAGAGCAGTTTCCAGTCTTTCCCCCGCCAGGGTTGCCACAGTACCTGGAAATCCCTTAAAAACTGGAAAAGTAAGGGAATTAAAAAATGGCCCGAAAAGGTCAGGGAAAAGTCAGGGAATTTTAAAAATTTCAGCAAAGTCAGGGAATTTGATTTTAGTGGGTAAAACCTCTGGGAATAAGTCTTTATTGAAAGAGTAATGAAAGTTTCTCCTCAGGCTCTCTCAACACAGAAAATTCTAGATTAATCCTGAAAAATGTCTAGAATTGTTTTTGTAAAGTAAATGCTCTCTCGGACTGTTATTTAAAGTTAAAATGTTTCTTATTTGTTTTGGTGCAACAAATACATGGGACAACTTAATGGAGAGAGCTTATTTAATTATAAACACGTGCTGTAAACATTCACACTTTCGGCCTAAAATGTCAGGGAAAATCTGAGAAAAAGGTCAGGGAAAACCTGGAAAAGTCAGGAAATTTGGTTCTGAAAATTCCGTGGCACCCCTGCGCGCTCGCTTTCCCCTTGCGGCGCTTCGAGTGTGGGGCCCCGGGCATGCGCACAATAGATGTCGAAGCGGTGTATTTACTACGATATTTCAAAATTTAAACCTGTGTGAATGTTCCTCCATTTAAAGTTGAATATAATTTACTTTAACTAATCCATCTTATCTTTAAAGAACTATTTTTCTTGCGGTTTTACTCATAGTTCGCAAAACCCTGTATGAATTCCCCGGAATTCCCCTCGATATTAACACGGCACGCAAGGCCCGTTTCTTGAATTTCCGTTTCCAATGGCATTTTGATAGCTTGTCACGTGCGTGATACAGATTTCCAACAATCTTTAATCGTTTAATAATGCATTTAAGAATATACCCAGTTTCATGCTTTGATCAAAAATATTAGTTAATATTGAGCCAGTATTTTCAATTACAATTTGAACAGGAAATAAATAATTGTGCAGTGCTAATTAACATATGCGAGAACATGATTCATTCGCATTCATTATAAATTGCGCGTCTTTCAAATATATTGCACAATACATTAAATTAACCCTCGAAATTAACGAATTGCTTAAAATTTTCCAATAGTTTCTTTGTACAAAATATTGAACGTCTAAAGAACTTACTTTTCCCTCGACCTTTTCGTCAGTCATGATGATCATCATTTGAGTTTATTATTTATTTTACTAGAAGATTCTCGGATTTACATGACACCTCGCATGACACAAATATTTATTTTAAACTTCATATGTTGTTTTACGCACTCTTTAAGTTAAATTTGCTACTGCACTCGCTATGAGAAGATTACTTTGTGAAAAAAAAATAGAGTAGGTAACGAAAAAGCGTGAAAGAGTGAAAGCGAATTTCCATGGAAAACACAAATACTCTTTATTTTTTTAACAAAAGACGCATGGCCTTGAAAACTTTGACATTTTTCCCTAAAATGCGAGATGCCCTAAAATGAGCTAAATTTCTAAAGGTTTCAGAAATCGATACAGACTTCTTGGGACTTCACTAAGAATACACAAGACTACGCGAAAATATTTAAGACTTGTCTCATTTTTTTAAAGACTGCGTGGGGACTTCATGAATTTTAAAGGGACTTCACCGGAATTTCACGTAGTCTTACGAGAGTTTCGGGGCTTCAAATGGGAGTACATAATTTCATAAGACTTCGCGAAATAAGTGAGATTTCAAAAGACTGCGCCGGATTTCACGTAGCATTTTTCGGACTACATTCGGGACTTCAGTAATTTTGTACACCAGATTTTGCAAGTGGATAGCCCTCGTAAAATTCTGAAACTGATTTCCAAAAATGAACGTCAATATCGCGACCTATGTGAAATTTCCCAAAACAATTGCTTTGTAATTGCGAATTACTTCATTAATTACGCTAAATGCAGATAATTTTAAATCGACGTAAGTTTATCTCGTTGCGTCGAAACCTGCCATTCCGATAGCTTCGTATCTTATTTGACGCATTTCGGTCGAATGGGATTTCGGTTCATTGGCAAGATACTGCTTGGTAGGCCCGAGGTCAAATTTATAAAACAGAAGAATATAACTCTGCGTTAAATTTAGGATTGAAATCTTAAATTTTAGAAAAAAATGTATTATTAAATTGCCCCTAAAGATAATAATTTGACACATCTATTAGAAATTGAAAGTTTTATGACGCTCCCCTGTTTCTATAATTATAACAAAGCAGGCAGTAAATAGAAAAGAAACTTCCGAGCTACTAAGATCTCAACCAAAATTTTTCGAGGTGTTATTCCCTGTAGAAGACGTACTTAATTTTCCGTTTGAGAAATATTTTGGTCTTTGATTTTCACCTAGATTGAGCAGCATTTGAAATTCTTGTTACGTATGTAATAATTTTAACTAAAAGCTATGGGTTGTACTCCATCTATATTTGCTTTTGATAAATGTTACATAAAGTACATTACCTAAGACGTTTTGTGTTTTCGAAAATGTAAGTGAACATTCTTGGAAAGGCATACTTGGGCATCTCCAAGTATGACTAGGAAAATCAATTAATTAAAGATCTCAAAATGAAAAATATACAAGTCAGTGACATCTTTACGAAAGATATGTCGCTATTATTTTGTGATTGAATAAATTATTAGTACCAATTATATATATATCTGATTAAGGAAAGACACTTGAACTGATATTTTTGTCATTACAAGCCTTTTTACCCAGCATCCTGTCCCCGATTCTCTTATTACTTAATTTTCTATTTAAAGTGTGTGATCGTATTATTAAAGTAAAAAGTACCGTTTTCTGACTTGGAATCCCACTCCACGAACTTGGGTAATAGAAATTCGATTTAGTTAGTGAGTGAATTGTCTAGGGTATTTTTTAAACAAATTCTGAGTTTGTAGAAGTTTAATTCAGCACATTAAATAAGTCTTAAACTAAGTGGAGTAGGTTTTGGTCAGCCCTAGACCTAGCGATGCCGTTTATCCAAAGGGCCGCACTTGAAGGTTTTCTATTCGTTGCTTAGGTTAATTCAGGGTGAAACCTTAACGTTTCTAGAAAAATAATGTTTGATCTTTGTATCATTTTTACAAGGAGTACATGAATAGATGATACTAATATCTGATTGAATGCAAGGGGAAGGGCTTGAAACTTTGTTAAGCTGCGCGCTCCTCTTTCCATCATGTTTTATTGGCTGTTCTTATGTATAGGAACAAAGTTAAATTAATAAAACCACAGAAATATAAAATAAATCCTATCAAACAACAAACTAAATCCACCTTACGACTCTAAATAACCAGTGGCGTCGCTAGGCCTTTTTTGGGGGGGCTATAGCCCCCCTCCCCAAATTCCAAACTTAGCCCCCCCCCAAAATAATCTGTAAACCCTACCAGAAAATTGCTGTTGGCAACCTAAAATTCTGTAGCAATATATAAAAAAACTATAATGATAGATTCGTTAAGTTTCATCTCTGCAGAGGTGAATTTACATATCAAACAGTACAATTTTGAAGAAAAGAACAGGTGGAGACAAGTAAAATGTTTCATGTTCTTTCGAAGGGAGTCCCAGTAGTGTGGACTAAAAGCTAACCAAAACTAAAAATAAACCTAAGACGAGTGAAAATCCTTCATAATCGGTTCCGTAGTTTTTATCAATAAAAGGTTGTATATCTTTAAAATACAAATAATTCACGTTAACACAAATTTAAGGATAATTTTAAAGGTATACACATTTTCCAATGAACCCATAATGCAATTTTTTTATAAAGTTCTTATAATAACTAGTTTGCCCAGATTTAGCCCCCCCAAATTTCAAAACCTAGCGACGCTACTGTAAATAACTCATATTCATACACAAATACTTCTCCCGTTATCATTAAATATATAGCCGTTACAACAAAAAATAATGAAAAAATAGTAAAAAAAGTACCTCAAACAAAACATCTCGACGTCTACTTTAGGGAACCAAAGCTTTAACTCCAAAAAAGAATATTTAAAAAATATATACAACCCTTAGTCTACTCGTTTAGCACATGCAAAAATAACTTGTTTACATTAGGGTTTGGCGCTCAAAAGTCGCGAGAATCGCGGTGCAGGTCGCTATGTCAATATGACGTAATATGCATGACGTCAGGGGTGACGATTTTTATACCTTTTCTCCTTTAACTCAAGCAGAAAGACCCAACTATTTCCTATTTAAGATTTCAATTAGAAAAATATCTATGTATTGCTGTTGTTACTGAACCCTGTTTTAACTGATTTGGGTGATACGACCAGAATACACATATAACATACATTTTATCCCGCTAATATATTTGCGCCAGTAAATGTCGATTTTATTTTGTCATTAAAAGTGGAATATTCGTATTCCAATGATTAAGAGGTATAATACTTTTTACATTCAACACATTTTTCGAGGGATTATTTCAACGTTTTATAACGTTTTTAACCATTTTCTTTTCAACAGTTTTCATATTGTTTTCTTAAAATTCTTTTTACTGATAGAACGTGTAGTTCGTTTCGGATAACAGCTAGTTTCCAATAAATGCATGTTCTCTCTTTAATGTCGTAGTAAACAAGATAGAGCTTATTATAGCGGAAATTGAGTTTTTGGAAGGGAATAATTCAGTGAATAGAAAAATCAAGCATCTTTTAGAAAAACCAGAGTCCATTAATTCTTTACGGTGATATGTTTTAATTAGGAGTCGGTTAGTATTGTTTGATATCTAAATTTTAATGTATTTACTCTTAGCAAGTAATTTTTATCGACTGTTTCACTCCTGAATCCCGATAAACATTTTCCTCATTAACCCCCTGGTTACCTTAATCATCTGGCTAACAATAACTTACCACTTTAAATTGTCTTAGTACGCTAATATTATAGACGTCTTTGTTCATGATTAACGAGACAAGGATATTACAATCTATTTCTAATCTCTACAGTGACTTGGAGATATTAAGAACTGAGTCCAACTCCAAAGTCTCTCTGAACTTTAGTGAAGGAGCTGAGCTGCAGTCGTATCTATGGAAACGTTTAATAACGTATAACTAAGCTATTACTGACCATATTCAGCGTCCAGCCTTTAAACGCTCATTATCATTTCAAATGGTGTTTACGAAGCTATTTGCATATAATAATAATTATTCCTCCTCCATGATGCAGTTTATTAACTTGCACCAGGTTAATTTTTATTGCGACAAATATATGTAAAATTAAGGTTACATTTTGCTAGAACACGAATAAATTAAAGCTGAAATATTCCATCACCATGGTAACGCTTCAAACATAACACACCTCTTAGTTAGTATGCAATTTGTCATTTTATTTTCCATCCCAGGCTGCTCGGTAATATTTATTTCAATACTAGGCCATTTACATAAATAGTTAATTTTCGTTTTCAGAAACAGAGGTTTAATAGCAAGAAGTGTTATTATTGTAGGGTTGCATATTTTCGAATACTGTTAATTAGCCTTTTTATATAGAGCGTCCAATAGTTTGTCGCACCCAAATTTAACATGTCGTTCCTGTTGCTGTCATATCACTCTAAGAAAAAAAGGTTCTACTTCGCCGAGAAAAGGGTTCTTAACGCTTGTCCCCTATTTTAAACCCTTTTTTGATCTACATAGAACCCTTTGATATGAGTTCTCTATATAGCCCTAAGGAGTTCATCTACGATCCGAGCTGGGGTTTTTCTTTGAACCAAGTTAGTTTCTTTTGGAACCGTATTAGGTTCCTCCCTGAATCATGTGGCGTGTGCATCAAAACCTTGTTCAGTTGTAATCGGAACCATGTGTAGTTTGACTGAGAACCGTGTTGAGTTCGACTCTGAACCCCACTTCGTACGGCTAAGAACCGTATTGCGTTAAACCAGAACCCGGTTTATTCGACTCAGAACCCGGTTTATTTCGACCCAGAACCCTGTTTAGTTATAATCCGAACGCTGTGTAGTTTGACTCTGAATCATGTCGAGTTCGACTCTGAACCCTGTCGAGTTAGCCTAAGAACCCTGTCGAGTTAGCCTAAGAACCCTGTCGAGTTAGCCTAAGAACCCTGTTTCGTACGGTTAAGAACCGTATTGAGTTAGACCCAGAACTCCATGTAGTTTGACTCTGAACCGTGTTGAGATCAACCCAGAACCCGTGTAGCTCGACTCTGAACCCGGTTTAGTTCAAATCTTTACCTGATTTATTTTGACTCAGAGCCCTCGTTTGTTTCAACTCCGTTGGAATTATAATATATATTATGACAACCTTATAGAGGTTCTTATTTTAACAGTGTTAGGTTGCAATCATAACAATGATTTTCAATTTTTCTCTCTTGGTGACTTTTTTAAAATTCTTCACCATGAAATATAAGTTTACACTATATATAAATGTAGTAAAGCTGAATTAAGGTGTAAACACTAAATTTGAAATATTAATATAAAAATAATTTCTTGGAATATTGAAATGAAACAGAGCTTTGTAGCTACAAAACTACAAAAGGAATCGTAATGCTGAAACATATTTAACATATTTTCATTTAATATTCAGCAATATAAAATGTTATGATTTTGTAAGAGATTATTTCATCCTACTCGCTTTATATTAACCTTGTGTTTATATTCATATGCAGTCTTCATTACTCGTTCTATATAAACTTGCACGTGTGTCGTTCCTTAGAAAAGAAGATTATCTTAAATAATTAAATAAATATAACTGATATTAATTTTTTTATTCATCAGTATTTTTCCTTAATTATAGTTAAGCCGTTTTAAGCAAAGGGAATATACCAAGAGGAGCGGAAGCTCTAGCATTTTTTGGTAGCCCTGAGTTTTAGGGTTCTAGTTCCGGTGAGTCACGTGATCGCGAGATTCGCGTCGTCTATTCCGTAGTCTGCTAAAGTATGGTTAGCTTCCTTAGATCAGACAACGATGTCGTTAACACTATGGGATGGTTTAAAAAATGTTGAAATAAATTGCCTAAATAACAAAGGTATCTTCTTGAAAGAGAGTGTGATGATACTTACATAGAAGACAGATTAGGGATAGAATTGTTCTTTGAGGAAGTTAATAAATCAAATGTCTTTAAGCACGGTATTTTAGAACACATTGATGAACAAATATCCTCCTTTAAATTACTTGAAAGCACCTCAGAATCAAGCTACATAAACACTAAGACTCGGCTCTAAAATTTTGTCGATATGCAGACGACATATTCTTACCAATGAGAGGTGTAGCGAATAAGCCAATCACGAGAAACCGGATGTAGTTCCCTAAAACTCAAAGCCACCAATTTTAAAAGCCTTGGCAAAGGCTAAAGCTTCCGCTCCTCTTGGTATATTCTCTTTGTTTTAAGAAACGTTATTCTTAAAATGAATTTATACATAGCTATTTTTGACGTTTGACTTCTAGCGTACATCGTTTTCACAATTTTTGAAAATTTAGGGTATATAAGGCGATTCATTCACAAATGATAAGAATAAGCGCAATTGCGTGAGCATTTGGTGGATGCCCTGTCATTGGGAAGCTAAACGTTTCTCGTAACCGTAGCCGATCGCGCGTCCATCTTAACCCAACGATGATAAAGGAGTAGAAGCCAATGTTGCAGATTGGCGTGTATGTGGTATATACCATATGATAGACAAGTGTGGAGATAGCGTAATGAAGTAGAATTTTCCTAATTTCTGTTAACTGCGAACGCGGTCCGGGAATTGTGAACACGGTTGCTCCGATTTGCCAACTGCGAACGTGGTGACAAACAGACACACACACAGAAACGTCCAGTGTTATACCTCTTCGTGACGTCATCGTCACTCGGATAGGTAAAAACCGGTGTTAAGGGAAAATTCAAGTGATTTTAATGAATTACTCTAATTCCAAGACATTCCAGCATATTGAACTCTCCGATTATTATTTCCCAATGATTGAAAAATCAAAATAAGTATGAATCCCCGAAGGATTATAATTTTTTTTTTGATTTTTAAAAGCTTGGGATTTTTAAGGATGTTTCACTATGCAGGGAGAATTAGTAGATGATTTCTCTCTTCACCCCTCACGCTCTAAGCTAATATCAAAAAACCTTGAACTTAAAAATACACCATATGAGGTAAAAAAGTGTTAAGTAAAGCCGCACCATTCAAACAGTTTTATATTAAACAACAATGCGATTCGGAATTGTATCGATTATGAACGGTTGTGTTTACACGTGGTTTCAAATCGTTTTCAATGCGTTGGCAACAGTTTGTGCAAGCTCGTGCAAACGCGGCTTGTATTTCTGTTTGAAAACATTTGAATAAGGGTCAATTAACACCCTGCCGTTTTCCTAAGCACCCATTGATAGAACACCTTCCAACTGAAACAAAAACACCCTACAGATTAAAGCACATCTGGAATAGTTAATTAAACCTAAAGGTGTTTCTACGTACCAGTGAATCGCCATTTTCTTTAAAAAATACCTAAAAAGAGTCAACTTGCACCTTTTTACGGAGAAAACACCATCTCAGTACAATACACTCTAAAAATAGTATATAAAAACGTCGAGGTATTTCCAAACACCCACGAAACACCTTTTTTTCTAACGGTGTTCTGTCACCAACCTTTAAGGATCTTTCAAGAACCCGTATTTTTTCATGAAACCTCAAGGATCTATCGAGAACCTGAATGTTCTTTCACGAACCCGAATGTTCTTTCAATAACCTTCAAGGATCTATTAAAACCCCACACGTTATTACAAGAACTCTTTTAATTAGATAAGATCTGCTTAGAACCTTCCTGTTCTACTGTGAACCTTCATCCATGTCTGGGAACCTTTAGCGTTCCAACAAGAACGTAAGAGTTCTATTGAAAACACTCGAAGAACCCTTTTTTTTTACAGTGCAGGACATCATATTTCGAAGATGTTTACAATCAAATCACCAAAATTTCTGCTTTCGGTTTCGTCAATAATGGGCCAGAACAATTGTTGCCACGCGTTTTAGAACAAACTCAATTTCCTTTGGATCCTTATTACTCTGAGTTGACGATATTCGCTTTATGCGTGGAATGGCGTATTAATCTTGGGTTGCGTAGAAATATTTATTCGTACAATGTACAACGACATCGCATGGAAAACTTAGAACACGAACCGTAAGTTATAAGCAATTAAAATTTACCATATTAAGCGCATGAAATTTACTCATAGCTTAAATTTGTTCTACAGGCTTTGAAACAAATACATGCACTGTGCCCCATTATTTCAATTGGAAATAAAAAAATAAAATAAAATTTTTTTAGTCAAATTGATTTTTACTTATTTTACGATTTCCACAATAAAATCCTGTAGAAAATTCTCCGTTGATATTCCATTACAAGTTTCGTCCCCCTCGAATGAATTTTGAATGCCGCTTTATTCAAGCAAAATGTGGAAAACTTTGAGTCAGCCCCAAAAATTTATAGCTTTAAGAATTTTATGACAAATCGAATGTACATTCCACAAATCGTCAAAAATAATTTATGGAGAAGTTAAGCATCCTCCAAGGCGTATATATACACAACACTCCCACATACACATCTGCGTCCTCCATTTTGCACGTGTTCGAGGAACCCATACTTAACTTGTCTATAGGAAAATATTCCTTCTTTTAGAAATTTAACTGAAGAATAGCATCTCTGAGAAATAAATAACTATCCATAAGTAACCCGAAAAAATTTATTTTTCATATCTTTTCGTGCATATTTATATTAACAAGTACGTCAAAGGCAAACGAGACTCGAATTAGTAGACATTTACTAAACACTGTACTCAGTATTTCCTTTATTGCTGTTGACATGTTTCGTAATCGCAATTTGTACCATGAAAATGTTCTGTTAATGGGTTTAACAGCCTACTTATCTTTACTTACTTTACTTATGGTAATATTTCCAAAAACCGTGAAAGGTAGCGCGATGTTTCATTTTAAAGCTAAGCGAAACGAAATATAGACGTCAGTCGTTCTCGAGCCTTTGAAGACGCGCTATCCACAAAAATGTCATCATCAAATCCTAAAGGTATGTACTCTTCATAAGTTATTTTTTAAAACCCTTTGAGTTATTTATTCCTGAGTACAATTGTCATGGTTTATAATTCCTACCCCCTTTTTCCACTGTTAATGAAAGCTGATCTAAAAGAATCCACCTTAAATTAGAGTAACAAAACGCAAACAAAACCTAGTCTTATCAACTAGACAACTCAATGAAATTTCTGAGACACATTCGTGAATTCCTCTAAGGTATCATTTAAAAACCGATAAAAACCAATTAAGTAACATGTGTATGTATAACACAATTCTGGGTACCCCGAAGTTATGATTCTTGAAAACCAACCATGACTGGGCGACTAAGTGTCCTTAGTACTATCGGAAGATTTTTGTTTAAAAAAAACTTTCAAATTACAAAGATTTTTTATATCTTTCAAAAACAAGACACCGAAATGGAAACTACGGAAAACATCCCCCAAAAAGAAACAACGGAGAAACATTTTGCAGAAGATGGTGAGAAAGAAGAAGCAGAAGATGGTGAGAAAGAAGAAGTAGAGAAAGAAAAACAAAGTGCTCCATGCCAAATTTCACAGAGCAATTGTGAAAAGAAGAATATATGTTACAATTGTTCATCTCCGGATCATTTAATCCGAAACTGCCCGACCTACAGACAGGGGCGAAGACGTGCCGGCAACCGCGGTCGCAACCGATACTCTACCATTTCTCGTCGGGAGGAAAAAAACAAAAAATTGATGGAAAAACTTTTGAATTTTTTTGACTAATTTTAAACAAATGAAACTAAACTTTACTGAAATGAAAAAATAAATACTTTGATTTTTAGCAGCTCTCTTTTCTCTTGTTAATGCATCGCTTTGAATAGTACTTTTCAATAATAATTATTTGGGATTTTTTCTCATTTTTGGGCACATTGAAATTCGAAAATCTTAAATAAATATTTTGGTGCCAAACCTCACCTGACATTATTGGGAATTTATAGGCCATTTTATGGAAAAGATAAATCACCTGCAGCAAGGGATAATTTCTTGTCACTTTTCGAAACAGGAATTCCTATTCGTTTATGCTCTCATACCTATAACATGACGGATAAAGTAACCCAAACTGTTTATGGTAGAAACGCCTGGGCCGAGGTCGAAATTGAAATCGGTCAATTTTCCAAATGGCCGGAGTCTATAAGAAGTTTATTTTGGCGAAAACCTCAAAGTAAAAACAGTGATAATTTAATTAACATTTGCAGTCTCGGTTTTTTAAACGACACACAATAGTATCCGCTTTAAAATTTACTAAACTCGGACGGACGTTTCGTCGACCGTGATGGCCCAATATTTCGCTTGGAAATCCAGCATATATTCAAGAAGTGTACAGCTACCATGTTAGGCTTAGTAGATTTATGAACTTGGAAAAAGAAAGGTAAGCTTCTTTTACAATTTTCATAAACTTTAAATAGTAAATTTTGATGAAAAATATTCTTTCCTGCATGATGCTTTAAAAGAATGAGACGGATACAATTTTTTTTCATTCTAAGAGTCAGTTAAGTTAATGATATGCTTAAAATTAATTTTTATAGGGACAAATTTCTTTACCCCAAATCTAAACTTCACTGACAGGGTAGTGGTAACACCACCTTGCGTCCATATGCTAGCACCAGGCTTTGGCTATACCTTCACACACTTCCTAGTAGGTTATTGGCGCTACCGCCATTTTTGTCATCCATCTAACGGTCAAGCGCGAGTTTACCCTAGTCACTTCAGGCAACCAGTATAGCGCCGAAATTTATTCCTTAAACTACATACCTTTGCTTAAAAGTATCGTACAGAAGTCATAAAACAGTAAATGTAATTTCTTTTAAAACATAATTTTCTTAAAACTTCAGTACTTGGTTTTTAGGCCGAAAAGGGGAATTAGGCCTATATAGTAAAAGAAAATTTTTGTTTCCGAACCATTTCCTTAAGTATTTGAAATTAGAAAAACTATAAATTTTACAAATTACATAATAACACTACAATAACATCTGAATTACTAAAAACGAATTAAATTGCTTAAGGATAAAAAGCACTTCAAATTAAACTTCCATTTAAATCCGTAGAGTAAATCTGAAGTTTTATATTTTCCAGGCTGCGGAGTCACCAACGCATCCTGCGACACCAATAAAAAGTATATTTTTCATTATAAATAAATAGGAGTTTTTTAGACCATATTTTCCAATATTTGATATTGTTACTGGAGAGAGATTACAATTCCCAAACATTGTAGAAATAAGTGGCACCGTTCTGATGGGTCTCGCTTTTAAAGATTAAAAACCAAAACGGGCCCCGCATGAAAACCTCGAGAGACTAACCACTCAGATTTCCTCTGTACCGATTACGTTTCGTCTCTTAATTTAAGTACTCTCAAGGGTAGCATGAAAAACGTTGAGGGGCTGATAAGTCTCAGATTTCCTCTACACCGATAACAGGTTTTAAAACATATAGGGCTAGTGTAGCTTCCATTAATTAGTGTGTGACTTTGAATACTTAAAACAATAGAACGGTAGTCGACATTCTCAATATTTATGGTCGTGTGCAATCTCGAAAGGACCTATTTTAACAGATAACAAAATTGCCCTTATTAATTTTACTGAACTCACAGTATGATTTTTACAAACCGTAAAACTACAATGTTTCTGAAACACAATTCCCGATTTCCATATAGTTTGGTTTTTTCATATTTATACATCTCAACTAACCTAGTATTGTGGTAACCTTTTTGAACAATTTGTTTTGCAGAATTGGAATATTTCGAGTTTGTGGGAGAGTCAATTTTGATTGAGGTGACCGACTGAAAAATCACCCCTAACTTTAAGACGACGTTTGGATAAAACATAAATCAAACACTTTATTAAAAAAACAAGTTAAAGGTAATTGGCTTATTTGGAGCTGGCTAAGTTAAAGGAATTTGCCCATTTGGGGCCCAACTAAGGAGGTTGAGAATTTTGTTCTGGACTAAAGGAGCTCTCGGTCTAGACTAGTTTTTTGTAAGGTAAATTTTTGGACTCTTAGTTCGGTGTAAGATGGAGCGAGGAACAGATAAAGAAAAGGGTGTAACCCCTAGCACGGTACGGGATGGAAAGTTTCGAGAAAACCGCTGACTCATTCCCTCTTCGTATTTTTGGTTTTTGAGGTGTTTATGACCCCAGCTTACACGGGCGTTTTTCGCTACTGTACCTTTATCAAAAGGAACTAGGTATTACAAAGTATAGAGGTTTACATAGGATTTAAGATATTGGTTACAGAAGGTTTTTCATTAATTTTTTAAGGTTACAAAATACAGATAAAAATATATTTATATAAAAAAGATAATAATCAGAAATTACAAAATAAACTAAATTAAATAAGGATAAATTCTAAATTCAACAAGTATCTCTAAAACCATATTGCAGACTTTTGCGATTTTAGATTCGTACTTTAGTACGAACGACCAACTACCTAGGGTAGAGGATGGAAAATGATAGCAGACGAATTCTCACTTTTTGGCAGCCATTGAATGATTGAATATAATTTTAGCTGTAAATACTATTTTTCTGTCTGTCTATGACGTCGCTAACGTAAAATAAGCTACGCCAGTTGTTTTCAAGATAATTTCACGTCTATGAGGGATTTGACAATAGCCATTCCAAACCCTCCATACATTCCTGATAGTATCGAAGTTCTATCTACGACTTCAGCTAGATACAGCTTTTTTATTTTCGTGTGCATTTCATTTTAATAAGTGAATTTTTATCCTATCTAAAATACAAGTAAGACTTCCTATCATACGTAACGTCACCCCCTTTCACCCAAACTAATTCCAACACCATTCTCAAAACGTTTTTCACCAAATTCCTGATTTCTCGTGTCCGATTCACCCAATTAAACATTTCCCAAAACTACTACACTAGTCTCGTTTGAGCTACATTGTTTTTTTTATGATCGTTTCCGTTCCTTTCCTTAACTTGCTGTGATTTAGCCAAGCCTTTCCAACCTATCCAAGTCAGTTGAGCTTACGATAATTTTCTCTCTCTTAACCCATAACAGTTTATTTATATACGCACTATGGTAACAAAAACCCGGGTTTTTTTTAAGTCGTCCCTTTCGGGACAGATAGGAATTGAAGGTTACGTCGGCGCCGTTTATTACCGATCTGGAACGCTAGATGGCGCCAGGAGAAGACAGTGTTGTATAGGATTTCCAAAAAAGTCCATACCCCACGATTAGCTGAATTATATGACGTCATACAAAGACCCTATTCTGGACTGTCCAATACAATATCAATCATGGCTTGCTAGAACCCGCGCGTAGGGCGTCCGTTTAGGGTATATTGTCGCGTCTTTTTCTTTCAGGATTCGGTTTCATCAGGTTTTCGCAACGGTTTTCTAAGTTTGAAATTCATTCTAACTTTGCTGTCGTAGAGAGCTGTACTAGACTAGTTCGTTACGATTTGAATATAAAGTTGACACGAATTTGTTGCTGTTTTTATAATTTTTTGTTACATTTATTATAATTTTCATAACATAATTTAAGAATTAATAGTACTAGTAACTGAAATATTAGAAAATATTTTGTAGTTTAGGAAAATATCACAGTGAGTGAAACGTTTGTTTTGACCAAGGCTTAGGAAACTTTCAAATTTTGGCTTTGGAAATTCATTTATAAGTAAAGATACTATGGCGACTAAAGGTAAAAAATTTAACTAAACCAATTACTGTCTGACAAATTAGAAATCCATTATGTTTTGCAGAACCTATCCATAGAATTAAGCTTAGTAAAGCAGTTTTTGAAAGATGGACAACGGAGAAGAATCGGTGGGGTATGCGAATAGGATCACAAAATGATAAATTTGTGACATTCCTGCTTGACAAACTGCAGTAAGTTTTTGAGGCCCCCAACCCTCTTTTTCACAGTAATTATTATGCTGTTGGCTAATATATATTTATATGTTTATTGAAAACAAGCCAGGTGGAAATGTGTCATAAATGGACCCAAAGTGTGATTGATACCACCGAGAAAATTACTCAAACTGACCCCATTACCACATTTGAGATGATGACATCTCCAGGGTTTCCTCCTCAAAGACATTATCGGCGTGTGACACCAAAAGGTAGATATTCAATGCTTTATTCACCTAACTAAGCCCGGGAGTTTATTTTTTCTTTTATTTGCAGATAAACCAGAGACTCCTACCTATAAGAGGCTAGGTTTGGCTATGGAGTCACCATTGGCTAATACGCCTGTTAAAAGAACTCCAACAAAACGGGCAAAACGTACCTTATTTGAAGTGGAAATGGAAGAGGAGGAAGAGCTTGAAAAGTAAACATGCCCTTTTCATTTGTGTTAAACTACAGTCTTGGTTCTTTCTAATTTGGGCAACCTTAATTCAGGGAGGAAGATGGAGATGAAATGGAAAGAGACGCTGATGAAGTAGAGCAGGAGGCATTGGGAGACGAACTTGAAAATCTAGAGTAATATTTTTGGAATATTGTTTAATTAATTTGTTAGAAATTTTCCTAAATCTCCGCAAACACTTATAGTAATGAAGGAGAATGTGATGATCTCAATTTTGAAAATGATTTCACGGAAGATGACGATAAAGATGCTGATTATGAAGAATTAATAATTGAGTACAATGAAGTAAGTTCTCCCACTTTAATTCTTCAATCTTCTTATAATTTCAAATTAATACTTATATGTTACTCTTTTTAGCCTTTGCCGCAAAAACCTAAACATCTAACGGCTGAAGAAATAATAAGGGAACCTATGTGTTTTGTGTTTACTCCTTTTCTGACATCTCTTGTTCAAAAAGCTTTTGGAACAAAGTGCCAATATTGCAAATCAGCCATCACCTACAAAGTTCATAGGCGAGCTACCGCCTTCATTTATACGTGGAAATGTTGCGAAGGATCAGGTGGAAAACATGCAAAGGTAATTAGTAGATTTCCATTGTTTTCTTTCAACCACAAATGCCTAAGGTATATCTCAACACTTATAGGGCAAATGGGAACGCCAACCCAATTTTCACGGCCTCTATGCTGGAAATTTATCACTTGCAAGTTCAATAGTTCTCTCTGGTAACCAGTATGGAAAAGTGGCGTTATTTATGCAACATTCCAATGTACATTTTTTTGGAAAAGACACCTTTTTCAGGTAATTCACTCTTTTTCTTTATGGTGCTGGGCCCCATTCTGTAACGGCCATTCAGAGAAGCTACTCTGTTAGAGCCCTATCCTATTATAAGGAGAGAAATACTCCATAGAGTACTTTTCATCATGCCTACAAACATATCCCTAGTAAAGATTCTGCCCAAAAACTATTCTTCCCTTTTTTTTAATATGATCTACATCCTGTCACAGCCCTCCTCCTCTTTTGCTGTTTATAGTTTTGAAGAGAATTATAAAATAAGCGTCCTTCAAGATAGAAATTCAATTTCCTTTTATAGTTTTTTACAAATTTTTAAAAACAATGGCTTACCCCACACCCGCGTTTACGATTTCCTAGTGGTACCGCAGGGTTTGTACACGACCTGGAAAAGTCTAGGAAATTAGAAGTAGTAATGGATAGGCGGGTACACTAGCCATACAGTCTCTAGGTAACGTAGCTTTGCGCGTGCTGACAAGAGACAAAAACTTGAGGATCTTCGGGATTTAAAATAAGCGCGAGTTTTTTAGCACGAGTGCACGGACATCTAGGCCTTAGTTTCAAATACGTGTAATAGGCTGTAGGCAATTTCACACGTATTTGAAACTAGGGCCTAGAGTGCACTGGAGCTAAAAAAACTGGCGGATATTTTAGATCCTGAAGTTTTATTCTCTTGACAGCACGTACAAAGCTACGTCACATACAGACGTGGGTTTGCGCGTGCTGACAACCGATGTTGTAACAGAGTATATACAGAATAGGGTCTTTGCGCGTGACGTCAAGTTACCTTCCCCCTTTCCTCTCCCCTTGCCGGCTGCCCGCTCTGGCCACATTAGGACGCCATGTTGACATCCCCTGAAAACCGGTTTTCGCCCCCTATTTCTTCTCCCTTTTTACTCTCGCGGAAACACCCTATAAGCTGCCGTCGGAGATAGGGAGTTGCCTATCCTGTAGAGTGAAAACAAATTTCCTCACGCGCATTCTTTATCCATGGTAATAGTTTCAAAAAGAGGGCTAAAAAAATGGGAATTTAATTTTTGTTAAAAGGAGTCTTTTCATGAACTCCTTCGGTGGAAAGGTAAGAACCAGTCTGGGAAATAGCACACTTCCTCTGGTCCAAAACCAGTTTATTAATTGCTTGGACTAGTTTTTTTAATTCAAGAAGTGGGGGTTACTGGTCCTCGGGACCAGTTTATTAATTGCAAATCTCTAGGAGAACAAAGGCTGGGACCACTCCAGAGACCAGTTTATTATTATAGTTTAAAAAATATCCTTATTTCCCAGACTGGTAAGAACACCCTTTATCTCTACCGCCCCCCCCCGCAAAATATTCTCTTCGCGGGAGGGATGAACACCCTTCGGCCAAGCTTTCCTCCCCCAGCAACATAGGGATTTTATTTAAAGGCCAATTTCAAAAAGGGACCGGCAGACTAAGCCCCCCCCATCATTTTTTGACAGCCACGCTTTTGATGGAATCTGATGGGGTAGAACTACAATATTTTTGGTCTCAGGCTCTAAATCCAGTGACACACTGAGACATTTCGTGAATTTCAAGGTCGTCCGCCAAACACCAATGTATCACTTGTGTGTAAAATGCATATGCTTTTTGGCTTGAAAGGCTAAATTTTCAGTCTGCAACTGGCTTTAGGAATTTATAGCGTATATTTATTTAGAATATATTAATTTATATTTATATGATTAAAAAAGCCTAATTGCAATTAAAATTATACTATTTCATTAAAATTAGGCTTTTTTAATCACATAAATTAATATATTCTAAATAAATATACGCTATAAATTCCTAAAGCCAGTTGCAGACTGAAAATTTAGCCTTTCAAGCCAAAAAGCATATGCATTTTACACACAAGTGATACATTGGTGTTTGGCGGACGACCTTGAAATTCACGAAATGTCTCAGTGTGTCACTGGATTTAGAGCCTGAGACCAAAAATATTGTAGTTCTACCCCATCAGATTCCATCAAAAGCGTGGCTGTCAAAAAATGATGGGGGGGGCTTAGTCTGCCGGTCCCTTTTTGAAATTGGCCTTTAAATAAAATCCCTATGTTGCTGGGGGAGGAAAGCTTGGCCGAAGGGTGTTCATCCCTCCCGCGAAGAGAATATTTTGCGGGGGGGGCGGTAGAGATAAAGGGTGTTCTTACCAGTCTGGGAAATAAGGATATTTTTTAAACTATAATAATAAACTGGTCTCTGGAGTGGTCCCAGCCTTTGTTCTCCTAGAGATTTGCAATTAATAAACTGGTCCCGAGGACCAGTAACCCCCACTTCTTGAATTAAAAAAACTAGTCCAAGCAATTAATAAACTGGTTTTGGACTAGAGGAAGTGTGCTATTTCCCAGACTGGTTCTTACCTTTCCACCGAAGGAGTTCATGAAAAGACTCCTTTTAACAAAAATTAAATTCCCATTTTTTTTAGCCCTCTTTTTGAAACTATTACCATGGATAAAGAATGCGCGTGAGGAAATTTGTTTTCACTCTACAGGATAGGCAACTCCCTATCTCCGACGGCAGCTTATAGGGTGTTTCCGCGAGAGTAAAAAGGGAGAAGAAATAGGGGGCGAAAACCGGTTTTCAGGGGATGTCAACATGGCGTCCTAACGTGGCCAGAGCGGGCAGCCGGCAAGGGGAGAGGAAAGGGGGAAGGTAACTTGACGTCACGCGCAAAGACCCTATTCTGTATATACTCTGTTACAACATCGGTTGTCAGCACGCGCAAACCCACGTCTGTATGTGACGTAGCTTTGTACGTGCTGTCAAGAGAATAAAACTTCAGGATCTAAAATATCCGCCAGTTTTTTTAGCTCCAGTGCACTCTAGGCCCTAGTTTCAAATACGTGTGAAATTGCCTACAGCCTATTACACGTATTTGAAACTAAGGCCTAGATGTCCGTGCACTCGTGCTAAAAAAACTCGCGCTTATTTTAAATCCTGAAGATCCTCAAGTTTTTTGTCTATTGTCAGCACGCATAAACCTAGGTTGCATAGAGACGTAGGTTTGCGCGTGCTGACAACCGATGTTGTAACAGAGTATATACAGAATAAGCTGCCGTCCGAGATAGGGTGTTGCCTATCCTATAGCGTGAAAACAAATTTCCTCAAGCGCATGCTATTACTACCGTGAATTGATAGAAGGCCGGAGACCAAGGAGACTGTATAATAGGCGATTTAAAAAATGACGTTTCACATGGGGCGCGCGCAGAAACGCGGGAGGGAAAAATGCCATCCATCTCCGCTTTCCTCCCCCATTACATCGTTTGTAGAGGGAACTTTTTAAAAAGGCCTATTATATATCCTCCTTGCTGAAAGCTCTCTCTCCCAATAAACGTGTTTTTCCCCTACCAACCTCCCTCCCTCCCCCTCCCCAAAGACCCTTCGCTCGGGAGAGAGGAAAGGGGAAGTAGTTTCTATCAATTCACTATGCCTCTGCATTCAAAAAGCCCGCGAAATTTAAACTACATTTCTTTCCTCTCTCTCCTCTCCGGGCGAGACGCCCCGTCTCCCTCCTCCCCCTCTCACTATATACCAGGCACGGCAGGCAGGCAGTTCTCTCTCTACGTCGCGCTTTCAATTCGTTTCTCGGATAGACCAAATTCTCCGTCAGCCCCCCTTTCAAAAACGTTACCAGTGCCAGTGGCTCTCTAAGAGCGTGGCGCACATGCGCAATCGGCGCAACCGAGAGAGAAAAAAGTCAGAGAAGTTTGTTTACATTATTACGCGGCCGAGGCTTGAGTTTTACGGTGTCGTGTCGGACTATCGGTGTCTCGGTGATACTACGATACTCGAGCCGCTTCGCGAATCGTGCGTGCCTACAGTGCTTCGGCGACGGGTTTCTCTCCGAGCTTCTCTCTCTCCGTATCGTGTACGCGTCTGGTAAAATAAAAAAAATCAGGGGTTTGGGTGGGGGGGGGTCTTGTGGCGTGGGCGTCGGGTTTTAAAAAATTCCGAAAAATTATAAAAGAAAATGAAATTTGTATTTGGAAGGACGCTTATTTTGTAATTCTCTTCAAAACTATAAAAACGGTACAACTTTATGAATTCCGAACTACCCAGCAGCGGTTCCCACGGATGGGCCATGCCATTACAAAGATGCGAAGGGGAGGGCTGCGACAGGATATAGGTAAAAAAGGGGGGGCAGCTTTCGTGCACCTAAAAATTTGAATCTTTACCCGGGATTTGTTAGTAAGCATGGTGAATGATGTTAATTTAAAAATTTCGTAATGGCAGTTCTAAGCATGCAAACGTCACACCCTTCTATCTCTTAGCTCAGTGTAATCCCACTACCAAGCGCGTAAGTATCCACTCTCATAAATGCGCGCCCAGAGGAAGGGATACATAGTTTACACCCCCTCTCTACCGCCACTAGTCTATAGGCAAAAATGTTATTTATATAAGTGAATTGCAACAAATTTACAAAACCTGTATGAATTCAAATAAAGGTTTACTAAGAAATCATTAAAATTATAAACATATTTACAAAACATAAAAACTTTAAACATATTTACAAAACATAAAAACTTTAAACATATTTACAAAACATAAAAAGTATAAACATATTTACAAAACATAAAAATTATAAACATATTTACAAAACATAAAATTATAAACATATTTACATAAATCTCCCTCTTAAACCTCCCCCCCCCTCAGGCAACTCTTTCAATTACCCCGGAAATCTTCCCGGTTGGAACCCTCGGTATTCCCCATCGGGGCTTGGAAATGATTCACGAATACGCCTTACACAACAGGCTGGCAAAACCATCCTGTTGCCAAGGCCGAGGAACCCAAAGAGGGATAGACATAGATTCGCGTAAGCTTGAAATCTCAAGTTTGCGTTATCTATGTCTAAATTCCTCTCTAGGATTAACTCGCCCCTGAGGCGCATCGTCAATATGAGTACCATTGGTTCCAAACAAAATAATTGAAATTGTGGCCTGAGGGTTTCGCATTGAATGGTGCCCTGGATGGTACGACAGCACACATTCTCAAGCGCTGTTGGCATAGGCATACAGATTCCGCATAGGCAGAACTGTTGCCCCTGCGCGGGGGGTGAGGAAGGAGGGGGACATTCCCTCAATCTATCGCTAGTTTGTGTTTGTGGTGCGTCTCCGAGGCCAGGGTGGTCGTTTTCACGTAAAACTATTTCATTAAAACATTGCATATTATCAACCGTTCATATTTTAGGCTTTGCAACTAAAATTGCATGAAAGAAACATGGAAGTTTGAAACTGATTTTAGTAGAAGTGTGTGCGTGTTAGTTAGGGTTGGTCAAAGAGCGTTTACCCTAGGTTCGGGAACCTTATTCAAAGCAAGGAGGGTATAATGAAGAGGTGTAGAAGGCTGAGGTTGAGAGTTCTCGCTTTGTGCATTTTGCAGCATGCGGGCGTATGTTTCACTGCCCTCACATTGGTTGAAATATAGTAATCGGGGAATTTTAAACTTCCCCCTCTAACTTCTGTTCATTCAGCGCGCCATCGCTTTCGCCTCTCTCTTTCTCTCCAAATCGGCCACTGTCTTCCCCCTCTCTTAAATTTTACCGTAATTATAATTCCATAATTCCGTGTAAAATTAAAAACGAAAAGCGAGAACTCTAAAAATGCCTTGTCAAAGCCGTTAGCTTCTACTTCTCTTCTTTCTATCCTCTTCGTTTAAAGTATAGGGTCCTCGCCTGTGACGTCATTTCATTCCCCCTTTCTTGTCCCCTTGCCCATGGGCTCGAGCACACACGGACCGATACGAACAACAATTAGAAAAGGGGTCGGCTGAACCCGATTTCATTGCAATTGGGAAGTCTTCCATTTTTTTGAACCTTTTTAACGTTGCCCCGAATATGTACGTTACAAGTCTCTCTACGAGCGCGATTTTAAGTAGCGAATGTAGGAAATGTAAAAAAGTAACTCTTCGTTTTGAGGGTAGAAATAGAACTGATATTTTATTATTCGGAACAACAGAATCCCCCAAGTCAACCCTGTCATAAAACCATTCGGAGAGAGTTTCTTAACATCTCTCCGCCAAGTCATCAAGCCATAAATTTAGGTAGATTATTGGAAACTCCAATTAGTGCCTAATGGTCACGAGGACCACCCCAGCTAAGATGACAATAGGACACCCTAAAGGCATAGAGGGTGGGAGAGTATGGAGACGCGCGGCTTTTAGCGCTTATACGGCGAGTGAAGTAGCCGGCCGTTACACCTTCTACTCTCAAGAACACAATTTTTAAAATGAAATGAAATGGTAGAGTGTTGGTTATAGGCATAACGTGGGAAAAAGTGAAGCGAGCAATTTTAGCATGTTCGAGTTAAAATCAAAGGGGGTGATCACTTTTGGTTTCGTGCCTAATAAGGAAAAAGTAATCGTTGTAGACGCTGTACCTTTTACTACAATATAAGGATTATGCTTAACCTTTCAAGGGAGGGTGAAGTAGAAAATGAAGGGATTTTTTTATCGATTCTTCTACTAATTATAAGACCAGTCTGTATGGTGTAACATTCGGGAAATACTCCAGAGTGATTTTGAAGTTGAAATTAGGTTCAGATTTTAATAATAATTTTAATTAAGGACGTCCGACCAATCGCGTAACGCCCTGCCTTTTTGTTAACCAAATTCTAGTGTCACGCGCCATGTCTCGCGCCACGATTGTCACGTCGCGCACAAATTTATCAAATCTCGTGATAAATTTCATTCAACACGGAACGTGTCACGAGATTTTTGTTAACACAAAGGCAGGGCGTCCTTATTTAAAATTATCCTTAAAATCTGAACCTAATTTTAATTTTAAAATTTTTATGATGTATTTCCTAAATGTTTCACTATGCAGACTGGTCTTATAATTTGTTCAAGATTCAATAAAAAATCACTTGATTTTCTACTTCACCCTCCCTTTTTAAGTGGCGTGCACTTGATAGCGCTAACATCCTTACATATAATACCTTTGAACACGAAATCTGATAGTGATTAGCCCTCGATATAATTATAGTGAGGCTTATCAGCTCCTCTTGTTGGTTGCCCCAAGTTTTTTATTGTTGTGCTAAAAGCATTCACTTAGTTATTTTGTATACGAGAAGCTATGGAAACCTTTTTCTTTTAGAAGGACAGGATGGTTGCAATTTAGGGGGGGGGGTTACAAAGTCAGGACCAATAACTTATTGACTCAAGGGACAGACAAGGAGATTGGTTAAAGAATTTTTAGCTTTCCGATGCTTTTGAAATGAAAGCAATGTCTTTTTACTGTTTTCCTACTACAAATTTGTCATAGCGTTGGTGTTGGGTAAAAAACTGAAGTACAGTCAAAACAAAACTGGAGACTTCAGCTACGGTTTTACTATCCATTAAAAGC
>JAEQBA010002889.1:51406-184050 GCA_019434445.1 Phalangium opilio
TACGTAATCATTTCTGTTGGTGCTCAAAAATTGTCCAGGACAGGTCTTCACTATGAAGGTATTGTGCTATGATACCTTGAATGAATCTTGAAGAACAGGTGGTCAATTGAAATCCAAATATTTATAGAGTTTGTGGTTGACTTGTCTCCACCATGTTATCAACGAGCATGAGTGGCCACTTGGAGATAGGCATGTTCAATCATTGCGACCATGAACTTTAACTGAAGAGCAGCTGGAAAAACACCCCTGGTTACAAGCCAACTCTCCCACTTTCTTAAAATTAAGAAGCGAAGTTATGAGGAAGTACCTCTCGAAAAATATGGGATACTTCACAAACTTTAGGTATGCGTGAGTACCTAGAGATGAACTTTACCACCTTCATCACGCGCAAATCTTGTTTGTTACAGGCACACAGGCTTTCTCGAAAGTTACCACAGTCTAATTCTAATGTATGCCCAAAAAGAATCGCTTTTGGGTATGTCTAACTTTGTTTCCATCATTTACCATGTTGACATAGTAATTTTTGTCTGTGATGTAGCTACTGGGGCTACCAAATAAGGATTAAATTAGCCGCCATAGACCACAACAAGCACTGTGGAAGGCCTCGGGCTTATAGACAAGATGGACAGCCAAAGTAAAATATCATTAATATACTTATTATAGCCTAAGTGTTTGTGAAATAAACATAACGGTCATAAATGTGTGGATTCCAGAGATACACGTGCCTACAGTAAACGAACGAAGGCGTGGTACATTGTGCCAATATATGAGAGAAAAAATATTCTTATATTCCGGAATTAATGCGGATCATTTTCGAACAGAGGGAAAACTTCAAGGTAAAAATAAAATCTGTTCTTTTTCAGCTATAAATTTATTATGATTTCTAGGGGTCATTGAAACAAAAAGTACCACTGGATGCTGATCACCCGTTGAGGATTGCCAAAAGCAGAGGAATGGTAGAAGCCCCTTCAAAGGAGGAATTAAGAGAGAAACAGATATCTCGATTTTAAATAATAAGTAATAACTAAATTTCTTGGGAAATGACCGCAAAGCGACTCCCCACCACCCTAATAACTCGTAAGTCATAGGAAGGGAAATTTGCGGTCATCGTGCACTGTCAGTCCTTGAAGGGAAATGAAATCACTTTTGTAATGTCAAAAATAAACTTCAGCAATCCACGAAATAAGAAGTTTCGACAGTTGGAATGCTGAGGAATCAACGCTTATTTGGCTTGGGATCCTAGACATAAGAGACCCAACAAAGGCTTGGGATCCTAGACATAAGAGACCCGACAAAGGCTTGGGATCCTAGACATAAGAGACCCAACAAAGGCTTGGGATCCTAGACATAAGAGACCCAAAAAGGCTTGGGATCCTAGACATAAGACACCTGAAAAATCCATCACCACCCTCTTCTTTGGTTAGTCGTCCTCATCACCAACGGGTAGGTAAGATGGCGCCTACATGACACAATCACTGCTATTTAGTATCAGCTCTGGCTTGATATGGATGGCCTGAAACTGACGAAACAGTTTGTTGATGGTCCTTGCAGGTCTTGAGCTAGGGACCTTGGAATGGATGCAGCGAGATGGCGTCATTTGGCATTAGTGACCTTTCATCCCGCATATACCTGCTTAGTCGGTATCAGTTAGGGCGGCATGGTTTGGGCTGACTTGGCGGTATACCGATGTCTCCTTGGTCACTTAGATGGACAATACATCACCATACGATAAAGGACTTCAACCGTTGAAATAAAAGAGAACCAAAGCACGTAACGTATTATTACTTATTAGACTCTAAACTTGGCCTTAATACATCAGTTCATATTTCTTGTTTTATAACCCTCATACTTTATGACATCGGAGGAGAGGTTCCTCAGTATCACCACCATGAAGGGGCCGGATACCTTCCCGCAATTGGAAGCGCCTGAGGAGTTATCCACATCGGAGGTATCAGCGCGGAAGAACCTGCATACCAATGTACCGTTACCATATCTGGATGAGGAATGTACCGAACGCCCTGGAAGTGGAGTCAACATGATGCGCCAGTATCGAACGAGAAGCCTAAGTTCCTGTGCCACAAGCAACCAAGATAGAACCCGAGTCGTATTGTATCTTAAGCGATACAGGCTCGAGAAGAGATGCTGTAAAGAAGTTTTCCTCCGCGGTCTAACCCGGTTTCTCCTTTCCATAAAAACTTGTAGTGGTTAACGGTACTAGTTAGTATGCTGTGGCATAGGGGCTAGCCACCACCCCTCTATGCAATGTAAAGGGACCCACCCGTAAACAAGCCACAGGCTTGTTTTAGAAATCCCTTCATAGACAAAGCCTAGTTATTAGTCCATCAGAACATATATATCAACCAATTTGTAAATTTAAATTAAATACAAAATTTTACTTCCTAAATTTTACCTACTACTATTTTGTTTAATAATTATATATTTGTTATGCCTAATAGGATTATCGATTGTAACATTTTATATTTCTGTATAATTATCATATGTGAATGTGTTTGGGGAACAAGTAACGAACGCCGCCACGAGGCGTCGTTTTCCCTTGTGACCTTTGATCCCGAATATACGCGCTTAGTCGGCCTAGTCACTTTTCATTTAGGTGCGGCATGGTTTGGGCTTAGTTGGCGGTATACGGGTGTCCCTCACTTAGATGGAAAACTGTTGGAATAAAAGAACTAAAGGACGTAACGTATTATTTAATTATTAATTAGTGGACTCTATAGTAGTAAGATGTTTTCTCTGGCCCGCTAACTAGCTTTAATGTACGGATTGTAGGATTTGGTCTGTTACAGCCTTACTGGGCTCAGCAGATGGGATATTAGGCTTAATAGACACCTGCATTTGATAGACGTTGATACTCATTCTTTATCTCCTCTTTGCTGCAGCTACAGTGAGGGTGCACAATATGCATTTGGCATCGTGGTGTGACGTGACTCCTCCCACAATAATAATGACTATAATTAAAGGGTTCCACATCCACAAGTCGCTTGGCTCTCTGTAGGGATGAAATGACACTACCTAGCTTAAACCGCACTAGGTGAAATAGCGCCATTGTCGCGGAGCAAGATTTTTCCAGTGGAAAGTATATAAAAGGAATGGCCGACTGACTTGTGCAAAGTGATAGTCTTCGGCACATATCAAAATATATTTCCACTGTATATTTTGAGTTTCTATTTTAGAATCAGATACCGCGTTGAACTTCTTGCAAGGTTTTATAATAATTTGGAATTTTGAATTAGTTTATTGCGTGCATAACAACATACATAAATGTACTTTTCATAGTTATACACGCGTTAAATTATATTAATTTAAAATATTTACAAGCTAACAATTATATCTTTTTCCTTTTAAGACAAAAGTTATTCATTAGATAAATAAAAGAATTATATAAAGTTTTAAAATCCTATATCTTTGACTTTCAGAAGAATCGTCAATAAAATGTGAATATAATAAAAATGTTAGCTGTGCGGTAAGATGTCAAAATTTAAGTTTTTAACAATCATGTCCGTGTCTAGCCTTCCAATAGGTATTTAGTTATTTAAAATCTAATATAGATCATTAGTGGCATTATAGATAATAATAATAATAATAAAGGCTTTTTATTGGAACAATCATTAAGGTGGAGTCCTTATTTACAATGATGTCCAGAGTTAATTTAATAAATAAAAGCAATAGATAATAACTTAGATTAAAAGCGAGGGGCTAGCCACTTACGAAATATGGTGTACAAGCCTTAAGAAATATATTTCAAAAATTCGAGGAATATCGTAATATTGAGAAATATCGGAAATATAGGGAAATATCTGAAATAACAAGAAATATTGGGAAATAATGAGAAATATCGGAAATATTGGGAAATAATGACAAATATCGGAAATATAGGGAAATAATGACAAATATCGGAAATATTGGGAAATAATGAGAAATATTGGAAATATTGGGAAATAATGAGAAATATCGGAAATATTGGGAAATAATGACAAATATCGGAAATATTGGGAAATAATGAGAAATATTGGAAATATTGGGAAATAAAGAAAAATATTGGAAATATTGGGAAAAAATGAGAAATATTGGAAATATTGGGAAATAATGGGAAATAATGAGAAATATTGGGAAATAATGAGAAATATCTAAAATCTGTACAAGTATCAGAAATATTGGACAATTGTAATTTCAAATGAGGATGATTCTATTTTGTCGTCTGCTTAAAGCCTAATGCAAGTACTCAATAAGATACTTGAGGACTAATCACGCGTAAAAATAGTATATAGTCTTTGGCAGCCGCCATTAGGAACGCGGATTATGTTGTATTTCCACACATGGCGCCACCATCATTTCTTCTAGTTCTCCCCCCCCCCACCTCTACGTAAAAGTTGACGTTGCAGCTAATGCCCAAAAAACTAATCTATGGAAATCTATAGAAATATCATCGGAAATTCGGGGAAATATGGCGAAATCTGGGTGCAGAGATTTGTATTTTCCTCAGCATTTTCTGAGGGAGGCGAGCTACTCTAAAAGGTTTGTTAGTTCGTGATTCAGAAGATTCCCTGGTTATGCCTAAGGGGGTCTCGATCCGTCTTCGTTTTGAGAAAAGTTTTGGGCGGCCTTGAAGCGTCGTCTGCTTTATGTAACGTGTGACGTCACAAGTTGAGATATTATCCAAAGTTGCAGCGAGAATCTTTTACATTTGAAATTCAGATTGTTTCTAATTAGTTTTCTTAAATACTAATATATGTTTTGGTTTTAATATGGTAGCATAAAAATAAAAAATACCATAAGTTTATAAGATATGTTCCATAAGTATGACACTACCTGCACTTCGTAATGCTAGAGAATTACTAAGAGCTAGCATGAATCTATATAACTGTGAATATACAGCTGCGTTCCGCTGTCTAACCTCTCGATAAGGTTTGGGCGGGGCTTAGCGAAAGGAGATATTAGTCACGTGTCTGCTAGTGTTAGGAGCGGGAGAAGGGAGGGGGATTCTGGGGGTGTGTAATTTCGAAACGTCACTTCCTCTCTATTGGAGCTACGCAAAACGCGTCAAAGCTACGAGGGTAACACCGAAAAAAAATGGACATGATAGAAGGGGCATATGATAGAGCTGTATATTCATAGTTATAGGGAGAGGGCAAACCCATTCTTGCTACGTCATAGGTTTATATCTCTTACCTCGATTCCACCCCCCTAACGGGGGAATTTCAGTATCGCGAATACAAACGCTCCCCTAGGGGGAGGTATAAAATGACGTCGGATGTTCTTTCCCTCCCTGACAAACGCCCTCTCCCTATATAGATTCATGGAGCTAGTTCGAGAACGAAGCAGGAACTGACTACACTCGATTGTACAGTTAATTTTTCTAAGCCTTTGACAGAGCTTCACCAGCGTCACTTTACGAGAATATATGACGTTTCACCTACGTTACTTCGTGACAAACTCTCAATTACCAGTGACAAACTTATGGAACATATCTTATGAACTTATGAAACAAATGAAATCTTTAAACAATGGAACTAAAAAAATTTTTTGAACTGAATTGATATTAATACTGAAAATTTTATAATCAGAGAATCAGGTATCTTTGAATTCAAAAGCCGTCTTTTAAAAACGATTCCAACTTCATTTAGCCGTATAGGTTGTAGATTATTGTTATGATGATGGTTGAGAGAATTAGAAATATCAAAAATGCTATTAAATAATAGAATTAATCAGAAATACGAAGGAATATTAGAAATACTGAGACATATTAGAAATACGAAGGAATAAGAGAAATACGACGGAATAAGAGAAATACTGAGAAATATTTGAAATACGAACGAATATTAGAAATACTGAGAAATATTTGAAATACGAAGGAATAATGGAAATATTGGAAATTTTTGGAGAAATATCGGGAAATAAAGAAATACAAAAATAATAGAAATAAATCGGAAATATTTGGAAATAAGAAATCTGGTGTACATTTTTTCGGAAGTGAGTAGCCCCTCGATTAAAAGTATAGAGCCTGCTTACAGATAATTGCAGCCTCATTGGTCAAAGTAGTAGTTGTAGTCCGTGGTATTTATATTTGCGACTTCCGTCGCGGAGGAGTATTTTCGATTATTGGATATAAATGTATGTATATTTTTGAAAGTAATTGGTTTATTTGTTCACTTTGTTTATATATTGGAAACACTAAGTTGTCCCTTTGATTACGTGTGGCAGAATTGGGCTCAAACATGTTTATTTGCTATTACAATTATGAAACTAAATTAGTCAAACGCAAAGGTGAATCTATTTCTTTTCAACGTCAATAAAGGATCAATGTATTGTATTTGTGGTTTATCATTATAATAAGCACACAGTAAGACCAAGTGTAAGTCACTGAACTAAATTAAATACTTACTAAAATAGGACGAATGCATTTCAATATAGTGGCTATGTAGGATCACATCCGCAAACCAAAATTTTGGAATAAAAAGAGTATAAAACAAGCGTTCAATATAAAACTATTTTATTTTTTTCCCGAGGGACCGAACATTCTCAAATATAATAAGTATAGCTTACACCTTCATTTGAGTTTAGACCATCTAAATAATCAAAATCAAACCACCCTTTCACAGTGTGAAGTCTTAGAATTATAAACAACCCGCGCCTTCAAACCGTCGTCTGCTCTAAGTCTAAGCTGTTAAATGGCAACTTATGTCCAGCACTGGTACCAAAAAATGGTCTGATCATAAACCAACCTTAAAAATAAAGGTGGCAGCACATTCTCTGATTTTTTTGAAGCTGTGCGGGCAAGTAAAACTCTAAGTGCGAATCGTGAGCAGATTTCCGCTTTAAATTAAGCAGACAGTTATTTGGGATACTGGTTAATCTACCTGTATCGGGTTGTCGTTTTACTCACGTAATTTAGTTGTTAACATTTAACTCATAACATGATAGTATTTTAAAATGGCACAAAATGTAATCCTGAACTTGAACTCGTAAAAAGCATTATATCGAGTGCTTGTACCGTATTTGACGACTTGAATGTAAGAACTGTAACCGAACACGTAAGCCTTGGCCAAACTTTGGAGCAAGCCTTGACAACAACAAATCTTTGATAACATCAAAATTAATAAACAAAATACCCCAAAATATAACACCTAAAACCACGATAAACCTATAACACGCTAGTTTCGATGCTAAGCCTATGCCTACTGTTAAAACGCGTCGTCTGCTTTAAAGATAACAGCTGATCGCTACTTCCCGTTTGCCACATTTTTTTTTTAAATAGGCTCCTCCTACTGCCGAGTAAGAGGCGATGTATGGTAAGCCAGAAATACATTCATGTTAGTAAATGAATTCATGCTAAAACCACTAAAAGGATCTAGGCCTAAATCATCTCGCTAAATTTAACTAGATATAAAATCTGCAAAAGGATTTTTCTAAATCGTTCTTTCTTCTCTGTAGTTGCGAATAATGAAAAATCACCGACAATGGAACTACTGCGCTCTAAAAGATCCGAACTTCGATCAAAGAAATTCTGATCTAAAACGCCAGGAAAACCATTTTCTTTAAAAGCTGGTGGAGATTGTTATCCATGTTAATAATTGTAGATGGGGTGAATAGAATACTAACTAAAGCAGTTATGGTGGCGGGTATATTTTAATTATTACTGGCTTCAAAACACTTGCAATTATTGTAATAAATATAGTAATTAAGTAAAATAATGTTTAATATAATGTATAAATACTGAAATAAAGAGAAATATTATCATACACTTAATGAAATTGAACAGACAAACTCATTAAAGTTAAAAGTATTTTTCCTGAATTTATTACAAGGTTCTAAGATAACTATACCGATTAAATTTTCATTGTCCGAGTCTCTGTTTACGATTTTGAAAGGCCGCATGAAATTGGTTGGTGAAAATTGTGTATGTTACTCAAACGATAATTTTAAGGGGTTCACCCCTAAAACATTCCGATCAAAACCCTTGTAAACTGTGTCCTTATGGTGGCAACATGGCGATAGAAGTTATCATTTTCGATTCTCGAAATTGATAATTTCCCATAGAACCATACCACTGTACATCAGTCCTATAATTACACCTTTTTTATAACACCCTGTATACTACATTTAACAGGTTGATTATGGATATTAGTTTTATCTTCAGTTTCAATGGCAAAAAAAATCAATAAACAATTTTTTAAAATCGGCAATGACATTATTCTCGACACACCTGTGGCCGTACATCGTATCTCAAAGGTATATTAACCAGGGTTATTATTTCAAACAACGAGAAAAGAGTTAAGATGGAGTGGTGACCTGCGGCAATGAAAGTCAACCAATGTACTTCGCATGCATCCTGTATGTGGATGATCCAAAGACGTTAAATCTCAGACCACCTACCCATGGGCAGGCATGAGAATAGGGAGCTAGATTAGCAAAGTGTAACGCCTGACGAAAGCGCCGCGGTGGCGGCTACTGGAAATTCATCTCCACAAACAGACTCACGTTAAAAATATTAATTCTTGCTCCCTCGAGAAGAGTGGCCTTATAGGCGTCAATAGATGCCAAAAATCTTATAAATGTGACAAAGTTAATAAACCTTTATTATTCATTTATTTTTATATTTCATCTCATTAAAGATTTATAAACGTTATATTTATAATAGTTTAGTAAGGATAACTCTGGGTTACTTTATAAGACGAATATAATATTAAGCCTTGGCCAAAAACGAATTTTCTCTCTTTAAATAAATCACGAGTCACTTGTGGAGATATATTGCGGTCCGCCGACACATGAGGGCGCGTGCTACGCGTTTCAATTTGAAAACCGCGGTTTAACACGGGGATGCCTGTCCATGGGTAGGTGGTCTGAGGTTAAATATAGCTTCAAACAATTTAAATACACTGGTAACGTTGAAGCCCCGTTTAACGTCTTTGTTATCTAGATACTCTATCAATGTTCCGTCTTAACCCTAAATCAAGCAGACAATACCGCGAACCCGATGCTTAGTTTTCTAAATTTGATAATTAATTGAAAATCAATGCAAAATCTTTGGTAGTAAGTTTAAATTAAGTTTTAACACTCCAAATCAATTAAAAATAACTTAATTACGCCTTTAATTTTGAAGAAAGGGATTTAGAAAATATTCTGTTAATTAATTAAATTCAAATTTGAAGTTCATTTGTAGAACAAAAAAAATTTCTAGTAAAAAAACTCCTATATTTAAAATAATAGGTCTACATTTTCTTATAAAATAAATTGGAAAATTTTCTGTTGATTTATTAAATTCAGTTGAGCTTAATTGTAGAACAAAACTATTTCTAGTAAAAACCACTTTTATACTTAAAATATTAGCCCTATATGTTCTTACAAAATAAATTGGCGAAAATAGGCCAGTTTAACACGTCGACTATCGTGCTGGAAAAATATTTTCCAGGGTCGCATACGCTCTTAAATTAACAAATAGTACACGTCTGCGCGATTCGTACCTGTAGTGCAACTTTAAAAGGGCCATATCTTATATTGAACGTATATTAGCTTAAAATTTAAAATGTAATTGAGCTTTCAAGCCAAAATGGCACATGAAATTTATTTCCAATAGAAATTCATAAGATCCGTTCCACACGTTTGTCACTGGAAGTTATTGAGACCTTATCATGAAGTGACTTAGGTGAAACTTCATAGATTCTGGTAAAGCTTGTCGTTCTCGAACTAGTTATCTAGAATTATGAACTGTATAGAAAGTGTCATATTTATGGAGCTTAACTTATAAAGTTATGGTTCCACGGAGTATGAATTTATTTCCTTATCTAAATCATGCGCTGCAACTCGATGCAAAAATGATATAAAAACACACTCGAGGGTATCGTGGTCATTCCTAGATATTACTGGAACCATACTACTGAAAATTCTACTGTCGACTAAACTCTACACTATTGCCTAAAGATGAACAGCAAGTACTTCTCAACCCTTTGCGTGGTTTTGTTGCTGGTGGTGGCGATGCTGGGAGCATCCAATGCCGAAAGTGATATGTTTTACTAAATTTTTATAGAGTTTGCAGATTGAGGAAGGAAACAGTCCCGCAACAGATAGAGGGTGATTAAGTCTCAAACGCTATTTAATTGCACTTAAAATCGAAAACGTGAACTTAATCTAGAGTGACCACTGAAATTCTGAGAGAGCGGTAGCTCTCTTAGATGAGACTTCATGCTGCCCTTAATGTATAAGGGTGGTTTTTTGATTGGATGTAACTTTTTTTGTATTAAGTTTACTGTTTTGAAAAATTTCCACAGAACTACAATTTGGGCCCTAAATATGTGGTTAAAATTTCAAAAAGATCCATCCATTAGTTTTTCTTATAAAAAATAAAGTTGCTAAGGGTGGTTTTCATTTCCATAAAATTCATCACACCTTTTTATGAAAAACAGGAATTTTTCCCATAGAAATAACATGGGAAATTTTTGAAAAAGAACCGTCCGGTTAATCCGATGTTAGAAAATCTATACGTTTGTTAGTTTTGGGAACGGTCTTAAATGAAAGGTAGAACATTTCTCATTCCGCTAAGCGATTTTCATGGAAAATAATTAAGTTTAAGTATTAATTTTGATAACATTTAGAACATAACTCGATTTGCGAATTTATATCATGGATACACTAATTTACTAGAAAACATCAACGCGACCAAAATTGGCGTATTTTAACGTTTAATTGCCTCATAATAATTTGAGAGTTTCTTCATAATGCTTTTTGGATGAAACGGCCTATAGAGAGCGGGATAAGACGGCTTTAATAATGCCGCGCAGCCGCCGTGACGTTGAAACGGCGATAGCTTAAGTCGGCGACGCCATCAAAGACTCGAGTCTAATCGTCGCCTTAAATAGCGTTTATGAACTTTGTGAAGCTTTGGGAAAGTAATTTGGTCTAATTTTAGTATTTTTAGTTGCTAAAACTTAATATTATTTAAATTTAAAACGCTTAAGGTAAGAATTATCATTAAATTTGTAAATTATTGTAAATTAATCTATTTCATTTCACTAAGCCTTGGTCAAAACAATTTCCGTAGCACTGTGCTAGGCTAGCACGGTGCTTCTTATTACCCAGGTTTCCTCATATCATCTGTTCTTAACTTCGAGGTCGTAATTATGCTATTATTTTATGCTTTGTTTATCTTGTCAACATGGGTAACAGTAGCTCTAGTTAATTCAGGATACCGTTATCTGATTTGCTCAAATCAGGGTAGAAAACAGTGTAGTCGTGTTCTTTAGTACACATGTGCTTTTAGCTGTTACCGCTATTTCCATATCTCCATTGTATCAATTAAAAAATGGCATTTCTACCCAAAAATTGAAATATTTAATTAGGTAATGCTTTGTATGGAAGACCACGCTTACTACAGAACAACCAACGTAACATCTTTGTTTACATTGTAAATTATTAAACACGAGAAATAGCACTGCCGTTAACGGTGATTTTCCAATGAAATAAGTAATGACTGCACACCTTATTTGACAGCTGGTACACATGATTAATAAACTGTAGAGGTAAATTTACACCTTAACTTAATGATGAAACCTGTGGCTCCGCTAACTAAACGTTGGCGATAACTTTTGAAAGGAAACAATGACAAACAGAACTGTATAGATTCTTTCATTTAATAAGATGTTACATTCGCATTACTTAAATTCAAATTCTACATTAAAGGTAAAAACCATTGCTGTTCATTGAATCTCTAACATATGTTTTCTAAATTTCAACATACCAACGTAGCTCTGGCAATGTGAGGGGTTGAGTTTTTTTAAAGTCGTTTATAACGCGATGTTTAATTAAATGATATTAATTTTTGGTTTATGTTAAATGTGTAAACAACTGTTCAGTGGTTCTGCTGCTAAGCCTTCTCAAGTAAGTCAAAGTTTCTGAAATTATTGGGAAAAGATGTTTCTTAGACGGAAGTGTACGTTACCAAAAATTGTTTCAAACTTACGCTTATGGATCTTGGTTCTGGTTTTAAAGAGGATCCCATTCTCAGGCTTTTTATTTCATAACACTTTATTGTTTATTTAATTAATATCAATGCTGGTTAAATACATAACACACAGTTTTTTAGTAAGTTTACCAAAAATTATCGCAGCTTAATATCAAAGAGACATATTTAATAGCTCTCATTTAAACATAACTGCAACCGTATAGATTTATTCATTTAATAACATTTCTCATTTCTAATTATTTAAATTCAAAGGGCCCTATTAACTTTTAAAAGAGAAAACAATTGCGGTTCCGATATACGAACATAGCTCTGCTTGTTTGAGCTAGTTGCATTTTTTTAAAGACGTTTATTTTGTTTAATTAAATGGTATTAATTTTGGTTTATGTTAAATATGTAACACACTTTAAGTCGCATAGAAGAGGTAATAAACATTTGACAGCTGACTTGGCTCAGAGATAAACAAATACCGGGCTGCCAGGCTGTCTCTTACAAAACAAAGTTGGCCATTCTCGCTTATGAGAAATCTTTCCTTGTCATATGCATCTATGTTTGGCCTGTTAGGAGTCCCAGGACTCCCGACTGAAGTGAAGATTTCTTTTTCCCTGAGCATAGCCTACTCGATCACGCGCAACACGACGCAAGCTGCTTGCGCTATAGCGCGAGTCAGGGTGGAAAATAAGGATTTTTTTAAACTGGACATTAGGCCAGCGACCCTCCTGACTTGGATTAAATAAACTGGTCCGTGACCATTGACTAGAGCATTTCCCTTGCTCTAGAACGCAAGCTGCATCCGCTATAGTGCGAGTTGCCTTGCGTTGTCGAGTGCGTGATGGAGTGGGCTATGCCCGGAGTCCCAATCCCCGAGATTTCCTACCCAAATACCCACTAGCATAGCCCACTCGATCACGCTCTCTTTTCCCCTGCTACATATTTTGAAGAGGGCACTTTTTAGGTGTATTAACAATCTTGGATCATCTTTGTGGACGTTTAGGGTAGACCTGTCTATATTGTGTTTAAGAAGGTTTTAAGCTTAATATCAAACAGACGTTAGTTAATGTTACAAAAAAGTTTGAAATTGACAATCTCGGATCGCCTTTGTAAAGTTTTAAGGATATCTGAATTTCATATTAGGCTTATGAAAATTTTGAGCTAAAGATCAAACGGACATAAATCAGAATTTTTAAAAATTGTGTAAAATTGTCAATTTTGTCCTATTTGTGGAATTTTTAATGGGGTAAAAAATTGTATTACGTTAATTATAATAAGAATGCAAACTTTTTATGATTTAGGTTTTTTGGAAGTATCATTATAAATAAATGTCTGATTGAGCTAAACTCTCGGTCCCCTTTATATATGTTTCTGCTTAGTGCAGATTTTGAAAATGTAAAACAGTTTCTTAACATTCTTAATTAAAATGAAGACTGAAGGAACAGATATTAATCAAAAATGTCTTGATTAAAATCAAGACCTAAAAAGTATCGATAAGACTGAGGTTATCACTTGACTGAAGGATCAGATATTAATTTTTCTTTTTTATTGAAACTTAAAGGCATACTTAAGAAAAAACAACGTTCCGTTACCGTTTTCCGTAGAAATAACTAATTTTACTGGTAATCAATTTCAAAAATGTACTTATCTCGGGTTTTCGGGCACAATTCCATTCCCCCAAAACATTTTATCATTACATTAATTTCTTTTGAGATAGTACGTGTATGACATTGAGTTTTAAAAGGTTCCCCCCATTTGTGCCCGGCATGCTTCGCAGTGGAACATTTTAAAACAATGGCGGAAAATTCAGTAGGTACAGTAAGATTTTTACTCGTGGTTATGCTACTCCCCTATTTCTCTCTCTAGTTTCTAACAATCGTTAGAGAATATTCAGTGCCGCAGGTCGCACATGATGATATTTCAACTACAGCTTACATCAATTCTTCCTGGTCGTACAATTAGCGGGTTAAGCACTCATTTGTTCAGGACATGTCTCGAAAGGGTGCTTGTTGTAACTTTTGAAACTTTCAAAGGTTTTGGTCATGGCTAAACAGACCGCTATTTTAGTTTTCTATTGTTTTAAAGCTTATTTTGACATGTTAACTCTCAAAAGTATTTAATGTAATGATAAAATGTTTTGGGGGAATGGAATTGTGCCGGAAAACCCGAGATAAGTACATTTTTGAAATTGATTACCAGTAAAATTAGTTATTTCTACGGAAAACGGTAATGGAACGTTGTTTTTTCTTAAGCATGCCTTTAAGTTTCAATAAAAAAGAAAAATTAATATCTGATCCTACAGTCAAGTGATAACCTCAGTCTTATCGATACTTTTTAGGTCTTGATTTTAATCAAGACATTTTTGATTAATTTGTATACGCCTTTAAAAGAAATATATCCTTGAAATATAGGCAGAAATAGATGAAATGTATGGGAAGAAATTTATGAAAAATAGGTTAGGAAGAAATGTTTTAGAGAAATTGATCTAACAGTGCACGATTATCACGTAGGTTATGAAAGTTAACTATTGGTTTTTTCTGTTTTAAGGAATCATTGATTCATCACCTTCATTAGGGATGATTAAATTTTACGAACATATTATTATATTTTCGCTTTCAATTTTGAGTAGCTGACTATAAAAACCATATCGAGTACAAATTATAGAAGAGTATAGGAATTTCCATGAAATTATGTTATAATATAGGAATTTCCATGAAATTATATTATAATATTGGAATTTTAATGAAATTATGGGATAATATTGGAATTTTAAAATTATGGGATAATATTGGAATTTTAATGAAATTATGGGATATATTGGAATTTTAATGAAATTATGGGATAATATTGGAATTTTAATGAAATTATGGGATAATATTGGAATTTTAATTAATGAAATTGGGATTATAATAATTTGGACAGTGGCGCCGCCAGGATTTTTTTACAGATAGGCTAAGGAAGATTAGGGGGCCCCTTATAAAATTTCGAGAGAAAAATTTAGTTGCACAGCGTCGATAATATTAAATTAACAGCTATTTTTATCATATTATTCATATAGAGTAGTTTAATATATTAAAGTTCAGTATTATCAGACAATAGACATATTATTATATAAACTATTGTTTGCGAAAATAATAAAAACACGGAGTCGGAGAGAGAGGGGGATTTTCAGTTAAGCCCCCTACGGGGCCGTCGAGAGATTTTGCGGGCCCCATGAAAGGTCATGTGTCGGGCCCCTAGAAATATTCACCAACTCATTGGGAGGAAAACTATCTGGGTGCACAGCAGTGGGTCCGCGAAATTAAGCATTCCGTGCACTCGCCAAAAGCACTTCAAACACTCTTTTCCATTAACTAACAGTTCTTAATAGGCCTACCTCTATCGCCAAATTTCAAGTTTCTACCTAATATAATTTACGAAATACCTTCAGTAAAATCTTTTTTACTTGTTTAGATCATAAAAATTCTAACGTACTTCTAAAAGGGGTAGAGACCTAAAATTTGCCATTCATTTAGCATTTAAATTATAAAGCAAGGGCAAGAAGTGATTTACCATAAGAAAGCATAAAATAACGTCCGGTGCTCGCGTGATAGTCGACCATACCCCCTCTATAACTGTACATCAATAAATTACCTTCTTTTATAATTGTAATAGTGCGAGACAAACAGAAAACTTGAATGAGTAGCCCCACAATAACGCATGTCTAAACCTTAATTGAAGTACAGAAAATCCAAGTGTTTAGCCTCTCGTTTCCCTGACCTAAAAAATAATTACCTGGCCGTAATTAAATTGTAATACACTATATTAAATATATAAAGATACTATATACTTCCTTTTGCTTTTAAAATTATTTTAGCTTTCTGCGATCGTGATAAACACCGCCTTAAGACCATTCAAAAAAATGTACCATCAGTATATACTTTCTTTTGCATTTAAAGTTAACCTCGATTTCCTTGAATGTTTAAATAGAGGAGCGGTCCTTATTAACGACGGATGACAGAAATTTTAACGGGAGAGTTTAACACCTTCTATTATATTAAGGCAATCTAATGATCGTTTCTTTCACTTTCGATATATCGAGAAAACTTATAACACAATTCACAATCATTAAACTCACTTGTACAGATAAGTGAAATGCTTAAACTTACTATCAATCCCCATCCATGTAAAAAGAAGAAAAACGAAAAATATCACCTCACCACAATCCTCTTTCATGCCCCTTCAATGACGAACCAAATATTTTACACTACTACTACTACGAGAATGACAACAGGGCAGGTAAAACTAAGAGCCTCATCGTAGATGAACATCATACGATGTGGCTAAAAATCAAAAAGCGAGATAACTTTTCTGGCTAGTCATAAACTTTTACAACGAAAGTGTTAACTCATTTTCCATTTTGTAGAATATTGTAAAAATCAGATGCCAAACGGTTCGTCATCCTTGTGAAATTTAGTCTAAAGTAAATTGCCTTGTAGCCCTAGATCAAAATATTGTAATAATGGTATTTTAATATTATGAGAATCTAATTTCGGGGCCCCTCTGAAATTTACGGGTAGGCTTAAGCCTACCCAGCCTACCCCCTGGCGGCGCTACTGGTTAAAACTCACTAAGCCTCGGCGACCGTATGGGATCATCGCTTCATCGGCTGACATTGCCGATGCCGGGCCGAAAACCGAAAGCGCCGCGTTACCCCGCGTATAACACGCTCGTTAGCAGTAGGAGGCGAGATACTAACTGGTGGGAAAATATGGAAAGAAAAGTACCAATTTTACTACTATCAGAGCGGTCTAAATCCCTAAGCTATGACGTCAGACCGAAGAGACAAATTCAATTCTATTTGGCGGCAATTTTAACACCTCTTTTTTTATCAATATTTGAAGTTAATTTTTAAATATTTAGAGGTGGATTTTTGGTGAAAATTTATTTTATTCTGAATGAGGACGTTGAAATCTATAGAAATGTATGATTTCTATAGAAATTTAAGGAGTAGTCAAAATGTCTTTACTTACTCTTTAAACTACGTTTTGAAGACGTTGCTGACGGGGACGGTGAAAAATACGTAATTCCTGCATGCCATAGTCGCCCATCATCATTTCTCCCTGGTATTAACGTCCCAAATTATTTCTAAAAACCTTCCCATGTATCGTATCAAGGATAGATTTAATTTTAGAAGTTGGAATATAGAACGGTTAGTATTTACTTCAGTCCGACTCATAGCCCAGTAGAGAGCTCAGTAGCGCCGCCAGGGGGTAGGCTGGGTAGGCTTAAGCCTACCCGTAAATTTCAGAGGGGCCCCGAAATTAGATTCTCATAATATTAAAATACCATTATTACAATATTTTGATCTAGGGCTACAAGGCAATTTACTTTAGACTAAATTTCACAAGGATGACGAACCGTTTGGCATCTGATTTTTACAATATTCTAAAAAATGGAAAATGAGTTAACACTTTCGTTGTAAAAGTTTATGACTAGCCAGAAAAGTTATCTCGCTTTTTGATTTTTAGCCACATCGTATGATGTTCATCTACGATGAGGCTCTTAGTTTTACCTGCCCTGTTGTCATTCTCGTAGTAGTAGTAGTGTAAAATATTTGGTTCGTCATTGAAGGGGCATGAAAGAGGATTGTGGTGAGGTGATATTTTTCGTTTTTCTTCTTTTTACATGGATGGGGATTGATAGTAAGTTTAAGCATTTCACTTATCTGTACAAGTGAGTTTAATGATTGTGAATTGTGTTATAAGTTTTCTCGATATATCGGTGAGCCTTTAAAGTGAAAGAAACGATCATTAGATTGCCTTAATATAATAGAAGGTGTTAAACTCTCCCGTTAAAATTTCTGTCATCCGTCGTTAATAAGGACCGCTCCTCTATTTAAACATTCAAGGAAATCGAGGTTAACTTTAAATGCAAAAGAAAGTATATACTGATGGTACATTTTTTTGAATGGTCTTAAGGCGGTGTTTATCACGATCGCAGAAAGCTAAAATAATTTTAAAAGCAAAAGGAAGTATATAGTATCTTTATATATTTAATATAGTGTATTACAATTTAATTACGGCCAGGTAATTATTTTTTAGGTCAGGGAAACGAGAGGCTAAACACTTGGATTTTCTGTACTTCAATTAAGGTTTAGACATGCGTTATTGTGGGGCTACTCATTCAAGTTTTCTGTTTGTCTCGCACTATTACAATTATAAAAGAAGGTAATTTATTGATGTACAGTTATAGAGGGGGTATGGTCGACTATCACGCGAGCACCGGACGTTATTTTATGCTTTCTTATGGTAAATCACTTCTTGCCCTTGCTTTATAATTTAAATGCTAAATGAATGGCAAATTTTAGGTCTCTACCCCTTTTAGAAGTACGTTAGAATTTTTATGATCTAAACAAGTAAAAAAGATTTTACTGAAGGTATTTCGTAAATTATATTAGGTAGAAACTTGAAATTTGGCGATAGAGGTAGGCCTATTAAGAACTGTTAGTTAATGGAAAAGAGTGTTTGAAGTGCTTTTGGCGAGTGCACGGAATGCTTAATTTCGCGGACCCACTGCTGTGCACCCAGATAGTTTTCCTCCCAATGAGTTGGTGAATATTTCTAGGGGCCCGACACATGACCTTTCATGGGGCCCGCAAAATCTCTCGACGGCCCCGTAGGGGGCTTAACTGAAAATCCCCCTCTCTCTCCGACTCCGTGTTTTTATTATTTTCGCAAACAATAGTTTATATAATAATATGTCTATTGTCTGATAATACTGAACTTTAATATATTAAACTACTCTATATGAATAATATGATAAAAATAGCTGTTAATTTAATATTATCGACGCTGTGCAACTAAATTTTTCTCTCGAAATTTTATAAGGGGCCCCCTAATCTTCCTTAGCCTATCTGTAAAAAAATCCTGGCGGCGCCACTGGTTTTAACCAACTATTATCATTGCACCGGTTCCATTAGAACTCAAACACTGTTTATTTCTTAACGTTCTAAAACACGTCCATCGTAGTTTATTTTACAAGTTAACTCCATAGAAGCGTAAAACTCATGGCGTCAAACATTGCAACTGCTGATGCACGGCCATAAGGTGTGAAACAGTGAAAAGGCTAATATTGAGGTTTAGTAGGAAACCGAAGCGGTGTGGGAGTTTTTCACTAGCCGCGGTAGTATTTGGTAGTATCCAGTCAGAAATATTATCTTAGAGGGACTGAATTAGACACGCCTTCCCATAACATACCAGCCAATAACGGAGCCACCTCTCTTGACGTCAGATCTATATTGCACGTGTTCAATGTTTACAAAAGGTGCCTTTTCTAAATCTCGTTTTGTTTTCATTATAATTCAATAACCGCTCGTCAGATTTTTATAAAACTTTAGAAATGAACATTTTACAGTTCATATTTACCAAAAATGAAGGAATTAACATTTCCAGGAAAATGTCTTTACGTACTCTTTAAGTGAGCAGCCAATAAGATAATTTAAACTGTTCGTTACGTGATGGAGGGAGGGATCTATACTGGGTGGTCTATGAGTCGGACTGAAGTAAATACTAATTAGCCGTTGTCCATTCCTACTTCTAAAATTAAATCTATCCCTGGACCAACGAATAACGAAATATTAATAAAAAAATTTCAAGTTGGGCGTTGATTATTGACATATTCTAATCTCTAATAGATGACTTCAGACTTCATATCGACTTTAATGTAATTCAGTTCTTTATAAGACTGATGGGCGCCATCTAAGAGTAGCAATCACGTATTTTGTATTTGTAGTTTAATAATTTTCATGCATTAAAGTATATTGGAAAATTACAATAAATGACAAATAAAATCGGAAAAATATTTCAATAAAAAAGATTGTAATTTGATTTCTAATTTTGTTAATTTTAATAAGGACTGCTACTTCATGGAATATATAATATCTACGTTTAAAGTTTGACTTTAAAGAATTCTTCAACGGACCATTCTCATAACCAGCAAAAAGGGTAGACACAGAGCATTGCAAACAAGATGGACTCATCCATCATTATACACCGCCATAATACAAAACTGTACTGCTATACGATTCGTAGCAGTACAGTGTCGTGCAACCTTGGAAGCCGTATATTTTATACGCAAAAGAGCCCAATCTCTATGCGAAAACATACGGTTTCAAAGGGTGCAGCTCATTCTTCAAGGTACATGGATTATACTACCTTCGCAGACATTTTTCGAAAAACAAAGCATAAATTATAAAATCTAGTTGTACGGTTATCTAAACCATGGAGCAATAAAACTAAAGGACATGACTCTTGTAACTTTATAAAATACGACTGTTCAATATTTGCTCACTATCATGTTATTCAATAAATTTGTCCAATATCATGTTATTCAATAAATTTGTGCAATATATTGCTATTCAATAAATTTGTCCAATATATTGCTATTCAATAAATTTGTCCAATATATTGCTATTCTCTAAATTAGTCCAATATTTTGTCACTCAATAAATTTGTCCAATATATTGCTATTCAAGAAATTTGTCCAATATATGGCTATTCAAGAAATTTGTCCAATATATTGGTATTCAAGAAATTTGTCCAATATATGGCTATTCAAGAAATTTGTCCAATAATTTGTTAATCAATAAATTGAAAAGTAGACCGGGTTACTTTGAAAAATGGTAGAATTTTTTTTTCTTGACGTGTGCCTTCACAGTTTGAAAGATCACTCCTGTACAATTCATACTGTACAATGTAAAGCAACCTTTGAAGGGGTATAACTTACATGGGAAAGAGGGGTTCTCTACGAGAAGATACACAATTTCAAAGGATGATTCTACATTTTAATACGAAGCAGTTCAGTCTTCGTATATTTTTCAACAAGATTGACTAGACAATGTCCTTGTCGTCTAGTAGACACCGCGTACTGTACCTTGATGGGCGAGTCATATTATAAAAGAACACTTTGTCGCTTGCGTATTTTTCGGAACTCATCCGGGAAACAGACTACTGAAAATTCTACTTCCGAAAGAATTCTACACTAATCCCTTCAAGATGAACAGCAAGTACTTCGTGGTCTTTTGCGTTGTTTTGTTGCTGGTGGTAGCGATGGGAGCATCCAATGCCGAAATTGGTATGTTTTACTAACTATTACAATTGTTCAGGGAGCCCAGCCGTAAACTTTGGAATTTCCCAATTTGATAAACGAAACTCATTAGGGAAATGAAAGTTCTTTAGCCCAGTCAAAACTTTAAATTCCTAATAAGAAAAATAGGAATCTTTTCCTATTCCGCAATTATAGGGTTTTATAGGAGAAAATAATGTGTTTTTATAGGAAAATATAGAACTAAAAATGATGATCATATATATAATACTATAAAAAGTAACAATTGCATTTTACTTTGAAATAAAATTCAGAGGAACTTAATTAAATGATATAATATTTAAAAAAACTGAGAGAGCCTTTGAAGCAATTTCGGACATGTCCAGTCAAATGTGATCTCGATCATAAAAGTGCCAACTATATTTCGATAAATTTGATGCTAAACTACAAACGAAAACTTCCCAAACTAAGTCAAAAATATAGGATATCATAGGACCTTGTAAAATGGTGACCATAAATGATCCCGCGTTTCAACCGATTTCAGTAGTATTTAGTTGTCTACTTTTCTGTATAATATCATGGATTCATGTAATTTTAGAAGCAGGAATAGAGGATAGGGTAATTTTTGAGTTCACAGTCGCGTCAAAGTCCACGACCCCCTTAACAGGGACGGGGGTATGAAAGAAGAGGCGGCTCATAGCGACAGAGGTAAAAAGGAATTACGTCACTATTTTTCGCCGTCCCCATCAGCAACGTCATCAAAACGTAGTTTAAGTGAGCCAATAAGATAATTTAAACTTTTCGTTACGTGTTGGAGGGAGGGGCTCTATACTGGGCTATGAGTCGGACTGAAGTAAATGCTAACCGTTCTCCATTCCTGCTCCGAAAATTACATATATATATATATATATATATGTATGGGGGTTTGACCGCTATTTTTGTCTCTATCTAGTTCCGAATAATGAGAAATCATCACCGATGATGCAATTATTGCGCGCTTAAAAGATCCGAACTTCGAGCAATGCATTCCTCATCCGAAACAGCGGGAAACCCAATGTCTTCGCGAGCATTGATGGGCAGGAAGAGAAAAGGTAAACTTTTTGGCAAAAAATCTAAGAAAGGCTAAGAAATGGCGGATGTTAGGTGGCTGGTTATTTCATTTTGTTTTTCCACGTATTATATTTTACTATAAACACCATTGGATTATTTTGATGTTATTGTTATTATTAAAACACCGCGGGAATATTTGATTTGTTTGTTTTCTTCTACTTTTTTTTAAATTTAAACACTTTTTCAAAAATTATAAAAAAAAATATTGTAAAATTGTACGAATGTATATTTTTCTGCAATAAAAAGCTTAATAGTGTAATGCAATAAATATAATATTCTATAAAAATCCCGTGGCATAATTTTAAGCCTATTGAAAGAAAACTCAAATAGTAAATTCATTTTGAGCAATTTCTAACTTCATATTTCCTAACGCTGGAAGAGATAAACAGGGTTGCTGTTTGAACGATATGTTTTATGGGTCGGGAAAGGTCACGAGGTCAAATAGTGGACTGCTATCCTATTTACAACCAAAATTGACGTGCTTGTTTTACGTGTCGGAGATGGTGTGGAGTAGGGTTTCTATAGACCAAGTCGCGTTAATGGGCTAAAATTGACCACAAAGTTATGAGTAATGAGAAACGCAGCATGTTTCCGCTCATTGGCGATAGATGGCTTTACTATGTAAGTCTTTGAATGGCTAAGCTAGCTGCATTTCAGTTCTTTATAAGACTGGTGGCGCCATCTAAGAATAGCAATCGCGTATATTGTATTTATAGTTAAAAGAAATTCATGCATTAAAGCATGGATTAACTAATTTATTGGACCAAAACGGATGTAGATATAGCGCCATCTCTTGGCAAAATAAATCTTTATGCGGATTTTAAAGATGACGGCGCCCAATTTTAGGCCGGATTTCAATTTTTTGACGTCATAGGACACGTGACATTTGGTCCAATTTTCTTATAACTTCCTGTTAGGGAGATATACTTTATCTTTTAGGGGGAACGAACAATCCCAAGCGTTAGTTAATCCATGATTAAAGTATATTGGAAAGTTACAATAAATGACAAATAAAATCGGAAAAATATTTCAATAAAAAAGATTATAGTTTACTTCAAAGAATTCTTCAACGGACCATTCTCATAACCAGCAAAAAGGGTAGACACAGAGCATTGCAAACAAGATGGACTCATCCATCATTATACACCGCCATAATACAAAACTGTACTGCTATACGATTCGTAGCAGTACAGTGTCGTGCAACCTTGGAAGCCGTATATTTTATACGCAAAAGAGCCCAATCTCTATGCGAAAACATACGGTTTCAAAGGGTGCAGCTCATTCTTCAAGGTACATGGATTATACTACCTTCGCAGACATTTTTCGAAAAACAAGGCATAAATTATATAGTCCAGATGTACGGTTGTCTAAACCATGGAGCAATAAAACTAAAGGACATGACTCTTGTAACTTTGGAAAATACCAGGGTTGTTGATTTTTTTCATTTTTTCAAAAAACTCAAAAAAATCGACTTTTTTGATTTAAATCGGATTTTTTTGATTTTAATTGATTTTTTTGATTTTTATTGAACTAATAGATAGTAAATTACCAACATGAAAACTTTTGAGTCAAAATTAACCAAAAGCAAAATAATCATGACATTTAAGCAGCTATTGGATATTATTACTATTCAAATGCTTGTATAAAAAGACTAGCTTGACCGCTATTTCATTTCCTAGCCTTTCCAGCAAGACAAACTGGAGTTCTGGGAAAAACTTACATTGAAATATACCAAAACCATGATTATTTTTATTTTTAGGTCTTTTCTAGTTAAGTTTCTTCTCGAGTTTCTTAAACTACTTCTTGGAATCTAAGAAAACATTTTTTAAAGAAAAAAATTTATTCTTGATTTTAATCAAATGATTTTTTTATAAAAATCGCTTGATTTAAATCATGATTTAAATCAAACTGATTTAAATCATGGTTTAAATCAAACTGATTTAAATCAAACAACCCTGGAAAATACGACTGGGGACGTCTAAGAAAGAGCCGAGTAACAAGTCTATGGAAAGTTGCTTTATAAGACTGGTGGCGTCATCTAAGAGTAGCAACCACGTATTTTGTATTTAAAGTTTAATAATTTTTATACATTAAATTTAGTGTAGGTCTACGATAAATAAACCATTTGGATAATGAAAGTGTAAATAGGCACTAATTTAAATTCAAATAGACCTTATTTAATCAGATATTTTGGTTTCTAACGTTCGCCGATAAAAGGTTCACGTCACAGTCACGTGTTACATATAACCTTCTTACAGATAGGGCGTAATTAAGCTTTTTTAACTTTTTGTAGTTAGATATCTCTACTACTTCAGCCCGTTTCTATCAGTGGACGTACTATGAACCTAACTGGAGTTATGTTCTGCTTTAATTGGTCCATTCCCAAACCCCGTATCTCAAAGTTCAACCAATATAAAAGTATTTTTTTTTTTCAAAAATACCTATTTCTAGGATCAGGAAAGATTAAAATAAATGTTTTTCTTTAACGATTGTTTGTTTTATACAAATTTTTAACCGAATTCATAAGCAATCACTATGCGAAACTTGAAAACAGATGTATTTTGGCTCAAGATTAATTTCAAATAAACTCTTATAATTGGCTGCTATTATAGAAATTAACTGTGAAATGTAGTTATAACTTTAGTAATTAACCATAAATTAAAGCAAAACCTTTGGTACATCAGTTTCACTTAAAATTTTAACAGTTCTAAACAATTAAAAATAATCTGTTTTCCACCTAATAATTTCTTCAGGTCGATTATTACCAGTATTTAAATTAATTGTTATTTCAAATTTGAGCTTTTTTGTAAGAAAAAAGTGGCTGGGAAATCTTTGATTAAATACCTAAAATTTGTCAATTATTTGTTATTCGACAAATTTGTCAATATTTTGTTATTCGACAAATTTGTCAATATTTTGTTATTCGACAATTTTGTCCAATATTTTGTTACTCAATAAATGTGTCCAATATTTTGTTGCTCAATAAATCTGTCCAATATTTTGTTGCTCAATAAATGTGTCCAATATTTTGTTGCTCAATAAATCTGTCCAATATTTTGTTGCTCAATAAATCTCTCTAATATTTTTTTATTTAACAAATTTGTCCAATATTTTGTTATTTAACAAACTTGTCTTAATTTTGTTATTCGACAAATTTGTCTTAATTTTGTTATTCGACAAATTTGTCAATATTTTGTTATTCGACAATTTTGTCCAATATTTTGTTACTCAATAAATGTGTCCAATGTTTTGTTGCTCAGTAAATGTGTCCAATATTTTGTTGCTCAATAAATGTGTCCAATATTTTGTTGCTCAATAAATCTGTCCAATATTTTGTTGCTCAAAAAATCTGTAGAATATTTTGTTATTTAACAAACTTGTCATAATTTTGTTACTCGACAAATTTGTCTTAATTTTGTTATTCGACAATTTTGCCAATATTTTGTTATTCGACAAATTTGTCAATATTTTGTTATTCGACAATTGCGTACAGTATTTTGTTAGTCAATATGCGTCCAATATTTTGTTATTCAATAAATTTGTCCAATATTTTGTTATTTAATAAATTTGTCCAATATTTTGTTATTCAATAAATTTGTCCAATATTTTGTTATTTAATAAATTGGTCCAATATTTTGTTATACAATAAATTTGTCCAATATTTTGTTGCTCAATAAATTTGTCCAATATTTTGTTGCTCAATAAATTTGTCCAATATCATGTTATTCAATAAATTTGTCCAATATCATGTTATTCAATAAATTTGTCCAATATCATGTTATTCAATAAATTTGTCCAATATCATGTTATTCAATAAATTTGTCAAATTTCATGTTATTCAATAAATTTGTCAAATTTCATGTTATTCAATAAATTTGTCAAATTTCATGTTATTCAATAAATTTTTCCAATATCATGTTATTCAATAAATTTGTCCAATATCATGTTATTCAATAAATTTGTCCAATATCATGTTATTCAATAAATTTGTCCAATATCATGTTATTCAATAAATTTGTCCAATATCATGTTATTCAATAAATTTGTCCAATATCATGTTATTCAATAAATTTGTCCAATATCATGTTATTCAATAAATTTGTCCAATATCATGTTATTCAATAAATTTGTCCAATATCATGTTATTAAATAAATTTGTCCAATATCATGTTATTCAATAAATTTGTCAAATTTCATGTTATTCAATAAATTTGTCAAATTTCATGTTATTCAATAAATTTGTCAAATTTCATGTTATTCAATAAATTTGTCCAATATCATGTTATTCAATAAATTTGTCCAATATCATGTTATTCAATAAATTTGTCCAATATCATGTTATTCAATAAATTTGTCCAATATCATGTTATTCAATAAATTTGTCCAATATCATGTTATTCAATAAATTTGTCCAATATCATGTTATTCAATAAATTTGTCCAATATCATGTTATTCAATAAATTTGTCCAATATCATGTTATTCAATAAATTTGTCAAATTTCATGTTATTCAATAAATTTGTCAAATTTCATGTTATTCAATAAATTTGTCAAATTTCATGTTATTCAATAAATTTGTCCAATATCATGTTATTCAATAAATTTGTCCAATATCATGTTATTCAATAAATTTGTCCAATATCATGTTATTCAATAAATTTGTCCAATATCATGTTATTCAATAAATTTGTCCAATATCATGTTATTCAATAAATTTGTCCAATATCATGTTATTCAATAAATTTGTCCAATATCATGTTATTCAATAAATTTGTCCAATATCATGTTATTCAATAAATTTGTCCAATATCATGTTATTCAATAAATTTGTCCAATATCATGTTATTCAAGAAATTTGTCCAATATCATGTTATTCAATAAATTTGTCCAATATCATGTTATTCAATAAATTTGTCCAATATCATGTTATTCAATAAATTTGTCCAATATCATGTTATTCAATAAATTTGTCCAATATCATGTTATTCAATAAATTTGTCCAATATCATGTTATTCAAGAAATTTGTCCAATATCATGTTATTCAATAAATTTGTCCAATATCATGTTATTCAATAAATTTGTCCAATATCATGTTATTCAATAAATTTGTCCAATATCATGTTATTCAATAAATTTGTCCAATATCATGTTATTCAAGAAATTTGTCCAATATCATGTTATTCAAGAAATTTGTCCAATATCATGTTATTCAATAAATTTGTCCAATATCATGTTATTCAATAAATTTGTCCAATATCATGTTATTCAATAAATTTGTCCAATATCATGTTATTCAATAAATTTGTCCAATATCATGTTATTCAATAAATTTGTCCAATATCATGTTATTCAATAAATTTGTCCAATATCATGTTATTCAATAAATTTGTCCAATATATTGCTATTCAATAAATTTGCACAATAATTTGTTATTCAAAAAATTTAAAAGTAGACCGGGTTACTTTGACAAATGGTAGAATTTTTTTTCTTGACGTGTGCCTTCACAGTCTGAAAGATCACTCCTGTACAATTCGTATTGCACAATGTAAAGCAACCTTTGAAGGGGTATAACTTACACGGGAAAGAGCGGTTCTCTACGAGAAGATGCGCAATTTCAAAGGATGATTCAACATTTTAATATGAAGTAGTTCTGTCTTCGTATATGTTTCAACACGACTGACTAGACAATGTCTAGTAGAAACCTCGTACTGTACCTCGATGGGCGAGTTGTAATATAAAAGAACACTTTGTCGCTTGCGTTATTTTTGAGAACGCATCCGGGAAACAGACTGCTAAAACTTTCTGAAAATTTAAGATGAACAGCAAGTACTTGATGGTCTTTTGCGCTGTTTTGTTGCTGGTGGTAGCGATGCTGGGAGCATCCAATGCCGAAAGTGGTACGTTTTACTAAATCTTATTGAATCTGAAGGAAGTGGCGGGAAAGTTTTCTGTTTATGTCATGCATGCTATTGCTCTTATTGTAGTAAGGATTAGGGTTACCATTTTAGCACTGTTAAGGGTAGCGCATCGCGGGGCTGCTAACTCAACTTTCTGTCTGTTTTTGTCGCGCTATTACAATTATAACATAAAAAAATGTATTCTATTGAAGTAACGATGACAGGTAATCATTTTACCACTGTTTAGGATAGGGCATCCACTAAAATTTAATTTCAGGGAGCCCTGCCAAAAATTTTAATTTCTTAGACGAAGAATGGGAGTTTTTATCCGGAATCATACAGTAGGATTTTATAGGGAAAAATACTACTATTTTGACTTATTCTATGTGAAAAAAATCTAAATATCTTGGATTTTACTTTGAAAAGAGGAACTTAAATTATATTACATAAAAAAATCCTGAGCAAGCTCCATAATTTCGGTGTCTAATCAATTTTAATAAATTTGAAGCTAAATTATTAAAAAACTTCGACCAAAAATGTAGGATATTATAGGACCTTGAAAAATGGCGACCATAAATGTAAAACAAGACGGCCCAAGGGCTCGTAATAGTAGCCATATCGTACGAGTGAATAGCCCCTCTATACCCTACCCCTAATGAGTGGATAACCCCTCTATACCTTACCCTAATGAGTGAATAGCGCTATCTTTTTCTATGCTTAATTGATTTACCGTGCATAAAATCAGAGTTAATAGCCCCTCGATTCCCCACTCTAAACAGTGATGAAATTATAACCGTATAAATTTACTGATGATGTAATTCTAATATTCCGGCGAATCGAAGAACAGATAGTTTTTAGTGATAATCCCCTCGATGAGTTTACAACATAGACTTATGCCGATGCACACTTATCGCATCTTATAAATTTCTAACAAGGACTTATGCCCAGAAACTTTTGAAAGAGAAAGTTTAGTTATAGTGATTACGCATTTTAGTGATTATCCCCTCGAATTACCTTTAGCAATGCTAAAATGATCAAACGCATAACGCTCATTTAACACTATGTTAGCTCTATCTAAACCCACATTTGAATTAACCGCCAAAACGGGGAAAATCGTTATCTATTTAATTAACACATAAATAAAAAGAAAATAAATATAAAAACCCCAAACGTACAAATTCATAAGTATCCGACCCCACAGATAAAAATTCAAAAATATCCGACCCCACAGATTAAGAGGTACCCCACCCCACATCACCCCGACATTTTAGAGATAAAAATAAATAATAAAAAACTCGGGGTTTCTATCAAGTCTCTATGGTTCAATGGTTGAATGTTTGCCTACTACGCCAGCGACCCGGGTTCGATTCCCGGATCTGACCTGAAAAAATTTTAATTAAAATTAAATCTCTAACCGAGCCCAGTTACCCCTATGGGTGGGTTGTGGTAATATAAAGTTCCTTTTAAGCTAAAATCTGATGATAACGAAAGCGAAAACTCCGGCCACGACTACTACTAGTACTACTACTAGTACTACTACTACTACTACTATTACTACTACGGCTCGGGTCAAACTAAGAGCCTATCGTATACTACGATATGGCTAAAAAAGCCTAAATTTTATCTGGCGTTTCACCCTATTTCTTTAATATTTAGTTGTCTGCTTTTCTGTATAATATATTTCCATTCGATTACATAAGGGGGTTTGATCGCTATTTTTGTCTCTATCTAGTTCCGAATAATGAGAAATCACCGATGATGCAATTATTGCGCGCTAAAAGATCCGAACTTCGAGTAATGCATTCCTTATCCGAAAAGGCTGGAAAACCAATGTCTTCGCGAGCATTGATGGGCTCGAATGGTAAAAACAAAAAACAGAGGAGAAACAGACAAAATAGCGGGCGTTCAGGCTAAGAAAAGGTGGCTTGTTATTTCATTTTGTTTTTCCACGTATTATACGGTACTATAAACACTATTCGATTATTTTGATGTTATTGTTATTATTAAAACACCGCGGGAATATTTGATTTGTTTGTTTTCTTCTACTTTTTTTTTAAATTTAAAACACTTTTTCAAAAATTATAAAATAAGAATATTGTAAAATTGTACGAATGTATATTTTTCTGCAATAAAAAGCTTAATAGTGTAACGCAATAAATATAATATTCTATAAAAATTCCTCCGAATAATTCTAAGCCTATTGAATGAAAACTCAAATAGTAAATTCTTCATATTTCCTAACGCTGGAAGAGACAAATTGGGTTGCTGTTTGAACAAAATGTTTTATGGGTCACGAGGTCAAATCGAGGACTGTTATTCGTATTTAAGAATCAATCAACTATGCTCAATTTACGGGCAAAGGTCACGGGGTCGTGACAAAGACCGAAGTTCAACAAATATTAAGGAGGTTTATCATAGCTATTGATATCATGGTGTAGTTAAGATTAAAAGAGTTGGAATACTTTCGCTTAAGGAGATAATCCAAGTGATTAAATAAGATATTTTATTGACAATTTCAGAGACTGAATAACGGGCCGCGGCCCGAAACGTTTCTGAAATTGTTAATAAAAATATTAAGGAATACGTTTTGGTATTTCTTCCTACAAAAATTTGGAAACCGAAAAAGTAAGCCAGTCTAACTTGACGCGTAGCGAAGTAAAAAAATCATTTTACCGCCTTGCAGATGTACTCATTATGATAGAGTACCCCTGTACAGTCTAGGGTAACGAAACCTTAGAAGGGGTTATATTTTACATGGAAAAGAGCACGTTTTCGTATGAATTGTTTCAGACAAGAATGACAACACAATGCTAATATTTCCCTGGATGGGCTAATCATAATATACCTAAAAGAACACTTGGCGTTTGCGTTGTTATCTACTGTGGACGAAATTCTACATTATTTTTTCTTAAGATGAAGAGCAAGTACTTGGTAATGTCTTGCGGTGTTTTGTTGCAGGTGGTAGCAATACTGGAAGCATCCAATGCTTAAAGTGGCATAGGCTTATACGCTTGCTTTACGGTACGGGTTGGAGTAGGATTTCTATAAACCAAGTAGCATTAATAGGCCAAAATTGTCGTCAAAGTAATGAGAAAACGCATTATGTTTCCGCTCATTGCCAATAGATGGCTCTTTTAGTTAAATCTTTGGGTAGCTGCATTTCAGTTCTTTATGGGACTGATGGCGCCATCTAAGAGTAGCAATCGCGAATTTTTTATTTATAGTTCAATAATTTTCATACATTAAAGTATATTGGAAAATTACAATAAATGACAAATAAAATCGGAAAAATATTTCAATAAAAAAGATTATAGTTTGACTTCAAAGAATTCTTCAACGGGTCATTCCCATAACCAACAAGTTGGGAAAACCAAAATATTACCTCTCCGAGTCAAGAGGTCTACTACTACAAACTTATTTACCTAGATATGGAATTATTTCTCTTTTTTGAAGTAAAAATTTACGAAATATTGAAGCAGTATTTCAAGCATAGCGAATAATACAGTAAAGCAGACGACATTTTACATCCAATAAGGATAAATCTTGGACACATGGAAATCAATCAATGGGGAAAAGATCAGGAAATGAAGTCTACGCTTCAGCTGTTTACCGTCTATTCTGATAGCTACATTCACAACTGGTTTGCAGTGTAAACACTATCGTCTTGTCTCACCTCAACAATATTCTTAGTTTGCCAACATGAATGTTAATGTTAAATAACACCAAAGCTAAATTGTAGCTAGACGCACTAATAGTCAATGCGCACCATAAAGAGAAAAAAGTCTGTACCCGTTTACCATTAGCCCTTTTACTATTCTAATTGCCACCATGATCTTTTCTTCTATTATAAAATCATAACCTGATTATTTAATAGTGTATTTAACTTTCGGCTCACTCTGAACCGTTGATGTCTCTTCATTTCAGACACGAAAATCAAAGCCACAAGTTTACTTCAACTCAGGCCTCAATTATTTACTCTTTGTTTCACTAAGCCCATTGCGAATGATACTTAATATACCCGCCGGAGTCTAGGTCTTAGTTTTCTTCATGAAATCGCTAAACCAGGGATTATTCTATATACAGATGTAGTATAGCTTAAGTAATATATAAACAGCCATTTCAAATAACAATATTAAAATAAATCTTTGGAATATCAAAATGAAACAGAGCTTTAAAGCTACAAAAGTACTAAATGCAACATAATTACGAAAAATACTTCCACATATTCACTTTATATTATGGAAAAAGGGAATATTAAGGTTCTGTATGATTTCTTAACACATCAACACAAGGCTAACTGCTAACGCGACGCACTAGTGTAACAATGGACGGACACACACAGACAAAAACATAGACTGATTTTTAACTCTTTCCGTATTAATTTTGAGTTGAGAAACAAGATTATCTTAAATATTTAAATAAATATAATTATTTTTAATTATTTTAATCTTCAATAATTAACATTAATTATAGTTAAATCGTTTAAAATAAAGTTATACCTATTATCATCTCAAACTTTGCTAATATTGACGTTTAAAGTGAAGGGTACCCCTCTTGCCCGCTTTCTTCAAATTTTGGGTTATATATACGATTCGTTTCCTTTAAAATAGTAAGGAAAAAGCGCAATTGCGAAAACCTTTGGTGGCGATCCCACCTTAGGGAGGCTAGACGTTTCTCGTAACCCTAGCTGATCGCCGCGTATATCCTAAAACCAAACGATGACAATGGAGTAGAAGCCAATGAGACAGATTGGTGTCTATGTGGAATAGACGGAAGACCAGTAGATGGTGGTGTTAGAAGCCAGAATGTACAGACTGGTGTCCGTGTGGGATAGACAAAGACCAGAAGATGGTGGTGTGAGAACTCAAGTAGAGGAGCCATTTCCGTGACTGTGAAAGCAGTTCGGAAATGGCGAACACGTTTGCTCCGATTTGTAAACTGCGAACGCGGTCACGTGGGGTCTGACAGACAGACACACAGACACGTCCAGTGTAAAACCTCTCCGTGACGTCATCGTCACTCGGAGAGGTAACAAAAAGGGTAAACACAGAACATTGCAAACAAGATGGACTCGTCCACCGTTATACTTCGCTGTAATTCAAAACTCTACTTCTATACGATTCGTAGCAGTACACTGTCGTGCAACCTTGGAAGCCGTATATTTTATACGTAAAAGAGCCCGATCTCTATGCGAAAACATACGGTTTCAAAGGGTACAGCTCGATCTTCAAGGTACATGGATTATACTACCTTCGCAGAGATTTTTCGAAAAACAAGGCATAAATTATAAAGTCTAGATGTACGTTTGTCTAAACCATGGAGCAATAAAACTACAGGACATGACTCTCGTAACTTTATAAAATACGACGGTTGACGTCTAAGAAAGAGCCGATTAAGAGTAAGGAGTCTTTGGATAGTTGCATTTCAGTCCTTTTTGACCTGCTGGCGCCATCTTAAAGTAGCAATCGCGTATTTTGTATTTAAAGTTTAATAATTTTTATACATTCAATTTAGTTTAGGTCTACAATAAATAATCGATTTGAATAACGAAACCGTAAATAAGCAATAATTTAAATTCAATTAAATCAGCTATAATGGATTCTCACGTTCGCCGATAAAAGCTTTTGCTATTGTTCATTTATTTTTTTTATACACATGACTAGTAGCAGAAGTAAGATAAGGGACTAGAAGTGAAGTGCTCTAGCATTGGTAATAGATCCTTGCACTAGTGAACAAATTTGAGGATTTTATGCTGCTTCCATCGCGCCTACACTAGAGAGAAAAAAAATTGGTCGAGTTCCAAAAACATTTCCTACCCCCTTCCCCTCAACCTAAAGCCGCGGAACACGGACGCATGAATCTAGTTCGGCCGTCTACCGCCGCGAGCGTCTAACGTTTCGGAGGGAAAATTCAGAAACCGCGCTACCAGAGGGCCAATCGTTGGTGTGTTATCAAGAATATTCACTTTCGCCAAGTGAAGAATTTGGTTTGCTCAGTTCTTCTAGTCCCTTATCTTACTTCTGCTAGAAGCAAAGGTACCAGGACATATTTATTGGTTTTCGTGCCACCATTTTCAAAGATGACAGGAAATCGAAGCCAAAAAGCCATAAGGACCCTTTACAGGATATAGGAAATCAGTGTACAGTCCCCGACAAAAGTTTCTGGACATTTTCATTTGGCTGCCATTTTGTTCCTATTTGAGCTAGAGTAACAAAATAGGACTTTCTAGATAGGTTGCCTTCTCAAGATTATTTTAAAATTACAAATGACACTGTGGCGCTAATAGGGCGTTAGCCATAGCGGAAATAGTAAAGCCCCCCGATAATGACGTTACGAAATAATGCTTCAAATGGATCAATAATTCTATCGTTGCACGCGTCTTGTCACGTAGAATCCGAAACTGTTTTCAAATTGTAAATCGGTTCAGAAAATCAAAAGTTATGACAAAAAACGTGACGTTCAAAACAATAGCAAATAAGCCTAACGATTATTTATTTGTTCTATATCAACTTAGCTCCGTATTAAATATTACGATCAGAAAAACAAGATGTTCCAACCCGAGAATTTTTAGTTCCACACTGACATATGAGAAATGGGAACTTATGAATTAGACTCAGTCTTCGGAAATGGAGGATTGTTGGTGGCGGTTTGTAAACGTCTAAATATTTAGAGATTTGGATATGATTAAAGATTTTTTATAATTTACTAGTTGCTTATACAGTGGGTGGATATTTAGGGATAATTCTTTTGACGGATATTTTACGGCAGACGGCGTTATGTGTTGAATTGGTATTAAAAGTTGGACGAGCCGCGGTATTGGATGATGGACAGTGTTTCAAAATATACTTTGAGATGGTTTAAGGAGCAAAGTAGGTGGCATGACTAAAATACGGGTGTAACAGAACTTATTTGACGTTCGGTAATCAATTTTTGGACGCCTGAGAATTGGATGTTGAAAAATGCTCTGAAAATAATATTGTGGGAATAATATTTGGACGGCAAATTCATGAGGATGGTTGAGAAGACATATTGTTCAATTCAAAGTGGATGAGAATGGTTTGAATTATAATAATATATATATATACAGGTTAAATTATACGCAAGTTCTTATGACATGAAAATATTTTACGACGTGGATAATTTTAACGTATTTCCTGCTTTCTCGGCTTTATTCTGCATGTTTTCTTATTCCCAGCACATTTTAAACGTGATAACTATCCCTTTAAACTTTACTTAAGAATTTGGTTTTTTGAAAATTATGGCTGTTTTTGGAACATAGAGCAAAAAAGAGAGAGAGGCCCTGCAAACGATAAAAATCACAGCGTTTGCAATTGTGTCGTGTTTCAGCGTATGAATGTTGCTCTATATATTTTTTAGCTTAGAGTAGAGCAGTTTCAATGATCATCGAAAAACAATCAGACTCAATAGCCTATACTTTTCCTGCTATAATATAGTCGGTAAGCGCCTTGGTTTGTGACATTGAGAATTTAGTATCTCAATTTTTCTATCGTTAATTTGGCAAAAAAATAAATTGAGTCTGCTTCCATTATTAACCTTGACTATTTCCCCTAAAATAATTTGATATTATTCTTTTGTAATTTAAAGTTTACGTTTCATAATCTATATGGATAGAGGGACACTTAGATTTACACAATAATCTAAGACGCCTTGGATTTTTTACTTGAAATGAGAAATTTAACGGGCGCCCATGTATAGAGTTAAATACCATTTTCTTGCCCTGTCAAAGGTTGAAGCTTCTCCAAGGTTGTTCGGATAGAAATTTTATTTTATTTATGTATTTTTTCGCAGATGAAGTTTTACTGAAATTATATCATGAATATTTAGAAAAGAATTCATCTTGAATATTTAGGAGAATTCCAACTTGAATATTTAGAATAAAAAATCCATCTTCAATCTTTAGTATTTACAGAGTAGCAAAAAAAAAGCAACCGGCGTTGCCCATCGAGATATATTATTACATTTCAGGCCGCCATTTTTAACGAAGGTGGAAAATCGAGCTTCAAGAGACATGAAGTCAGTCTTACGGAAATTGGGAACCAGTGTTTTAAATGTTATAGATTCGGTTGAAACACGTAGACGCCGCCATTTTTCAAGATGATGAGGAATTGAAAAAATCTAAGAGCCCGCCTACTGCCTTTGAGTACCGTCCCTGCAAAATTTCATACCTCTAGACAAAGCTGTTTGGACTAGGAGTAGAATATCAGTCAAATTGTAACTATAGATGTTAAGCATACAAGTTGCTGAGGTTTACGTAGGCGTCCTTGTGATTTAAATTAAAATTTCGAGTTTAAAATTGAACTTGCTTAGTCTTGATTAGTGGTGTCTTTCAAGTTTGAGTAATAAATGGTTTAGAGAACACTTTAGGACACAGGTTTGATTTGTTGGTTTTCGAGTATTGTTTCCGGTTGTAGTATACTTTAGACGGTTTATTTACTGTTATAAAACGCGATAGAGGTTTGCGTGCAGTTCAATGTCGCCATTTCGGTTATTGGAAGTAATTAGGTTTTAAATAAGATCACAGGACAACTTGTGTAATGAATTTTAGAAGAACTATACGATCATATTTAATGCTTTTTTTATTAAAACTTGATCAATGAAAAAACAGTTGACATCGCCTGTTATCATTTCAGTATTTACATGTGTGGACACCTTTCCACTAAAACCAATAATTATCCGTTAGAAATAGTTCCTACGATATTTATAATACAAGATTTAAAAAAAATTTTAATCAAATCTAATATTAAATCTAAACATACTCTAAAAAAACTACACAAAACCAGTTAAAGTTTTTACATGACGAAGTTAACGGTCTAATAATGTGACCAATATCCCTGGTTTTCGTAAACCTCCCGAACTCTACCAGGCATTGAATGATGATACGCCTGGAATAGTTCCACGTTCAACTTGAGATCGCGCCAAGCATTCTGTACCGCTTCCAACAACTCAGCAGCGTTCCTGACGTTGACATGGTCAACTTTCCGAACCATCTCTGCCCACAGGTTTTCGATTGGGTTCAGGTCACAGCCTTTTGAAGGCCAATTCATCACCTTCATGAGAAATTAACGGTTGCAACGTAAAAATAGAGATTAAATCAGTCTAATGAATTACATTGTTAACTACAGGGACAAGATATTTACCGTAAAACCATGAACCGCACTAAGCCTTTCCAGAGCTTGAGTGGTCACTCTTGCCGTGTGGATCGGAGCTCGGTCGTGCATAAACGTGAAGTTCCCGTCGGGGAACCTTTCCAATATGCTAGGAAAGCAATCGTTCTCCAGGAGTTGGACATATCGTTGGGCATTGTTCCGTCCTTCGATATGAACCAAACACCCGGAATTCGTTGCCGATAGCCAGCCCCAAACATTGATCGAGAAACGGCCGCTGCGTTGGACCTCGGCGATGTAAGGCTCATTGTAGCGCGTGCAGGCAGGTCTCCTCACCCATATCTTTATAACATTAAAGAAATATAAATATTTGAATACTCAAGTTTTCTGATAATTATATTAATAGACTATGTTGATCTTATCCTGTCATTCATCTCATTGCTTCCTCTCAATAAATGAAATTACCTGCCCATTATGTCCGACGACGAAACTTTTCTCGTCCGTGAAAACTACTCTTTCCCACTGCTCTAGTGTCCAAATTAAATGTAAACGTGAAAATTCCAGCCTCCCTCGTCGGTTCATGGCGCTCAACTTTTCTTTATTACACGCGATCCTTCCATGAAGGCCTTGACTTGCCAAGGCTCTTCGTACGGTCCTCACACTTGTCTGCAGCGCAAGTTCCGTTCTAACGAGCCGCGCTGTTAGAAATGGCTGTGCCCTGCTTGTCCTACCAATTAGTCGAACTTCTCTATTGGTTAAAGCCCTTGGTCGTCCTCCTCTTTGCCTATCAGCTCCACCGTTAAACTCGTTATTTCTGTCACGGTCAATCCAAGTAGCCACTGTCGTAGGTGAAACATTTAACTGCCGAGCGATTTCGCGATTACAAAAACCTTGCTCATGAAGTTCAACAATTTGACGACGAATTAATACTCTATCAGCCATTTTACTTGTCGGAGAATATAAAAATTAAGTGATAAAAAGAGTGGTTTGCGGTCTCTTTTATATAGTAAGCGTGAATAGGTGAAAATATGTTTTCGTCGAGTGGAAGGTAAAAATGAGTTTTTGGTTGAAAATAGATATTCTTAAAAAATTAATTTAACGATGGAGGTGATAGGCAAAGAATAGGACGACCAAAGATTTGACCTACAGAGAAGTTTTTAAAGCGTGATACTTGTGAGCAACTTCAAATAAGTTTAAAACCGTAAGATGAACTTTGGTGAGACAGGGTCTTTTTGAATGCTTCGCGTGGCACTTAAGAAACGTGAAGTTTCTTTTCTCTAAAAGTCTAAAGAGGCTTCAATTTGGAACAGAGCAGGGCTGTTGATTATTTTGATTTTTTCAAATAAAACAAAAAAAGCTATTTTTTTATTTAAATCGATTTATTTGATTTTTCTTGAACTACTAGATAGTAAATTACCAACATGAAAGGTCTTGAGTCAAAACTAACCAAAAGGAAAATAATCATGACATTTAAGCAGCTATTGGATATTGTTGCTATTGAAATGCTTGTATAAAAAGACTAGCTTGACCGTTATTTCATTTCTTAGCCTATCCAGCAAGACAAACTGAAGTTCTGGGAAAAACTTAAACTGAAATTTAACAACACTATGATTCATTTTAATTATAGGTCTTTTCTAGTTAAGTTTCTTCTCGAGTTTCTTAACCTACTTCTTGGAATCTTACAAAACATTTTTTAAAAATAATAATATATTCTTGATTTTAATCAAACAATTTTTTTAAAAAAATCGCTTGATTTAAATCAAACAACCCTGGAACAGAGCACACAATTTAGACACTCGAGCAGTTAGAATGTGTAGTCTTTACGAATGATAAACGTTTCATCGTCGGACACGATGGCCAATTAATTTTTTAGAGGATGGATGTGCACCAATTTATGCCCATCCACTCGAAAGGCTTAATGTGGTTTAGTAGGGTAAAAGTCTTAAAACGGAAGTTAAAGAATGCCATTTTTTACAACTCAACTTTCATAATTTCTCTATTAGGTGATGAAATGATCTTCAAAAAGCTGCGATATCAAATTATGAATGATTTTAAGCATTTTTAAAATATTGTAATTTTTACTAAGCGCTATTTTAGAGGAAACCTTTTCGTATATTTCTATGTAAATATTGTAGTAATATTGTAAAATATAATGTTTACCAAAGGTTCTACCGCTAAAAATTTTAAAAATCAATTTCTATTTATGTAAAAAGGCGGATCTCATGGCGAATTCCACTGGGTCCTCCCGGAGCGCTCCCATGGAGCAATAAACATGGGAGGAGTAGTTGCCGGACCGTTAAAGACTGTTTTTCCGTAATTAGGGTCTCTCATTTTTATTGCTCCATGGGAGCGCTCCGGGAGGACCCAGTGGAATTCGCCATCAGTCTCTTTTTCTTTCCAAGGGTTTTTATCCTACTGGGTACCATAGGAGCATGGATAAAGAATTCGCGTGAGGAAATTTGTTTTCACGCTATAGGATAGGCAACTCCCCTATTTCTGACGACAGCTTATTCTGTATAATCTGATTCAGCTTGGGTTGTCAGCACGCGCAAAGCTGGGTTTCTATGTAACGTAGCTTTGTGCGTGATGACAAGAGACGAAAAAAATAATGTTTCTCTGGATTTAAAATATCCGCGAGTTTTAGGTCAAATGTATGGGCGGAAATTCTAGTAGGCTTCGAAAAAAGTTGAAGTGCCTCGACTGTCGAGTGTCGACTTCATAGTCGAGCCAGTGACTTTTAAAATTTCAAGTAATACTAATTTAGACTATTAAGAAGGATGTTAGAGTTAGTATTATAAATATTTATTACGTTTCTAAATCTTTTGGGAATCTCAAGAAATAATTTTCGCTATTTTTAATAGCGCAACGTTCCTCGATAATGTTTGAAGGACCCACCAATTGATTACATACGACTATGCACGTATTTGAAACTAAAGCCTACAGGTCCGTGCATTTGAGATAAAAATCTCGCGGATATTTATAATACTTTTTTTCTTCGTCTCTTGTCAGCACGCACAAGCTACATAACATAGAGACCTAGCTTTGCGCGTGCTAACAACCGAAGCTGAAAATAGAGTATATACAGAATAAGCTGCTGTCGGAGATAGAGGAGTTGCCTATCATATAGTGTGAAAACAAATTTCCTCGCGCGCATTCTTTATCCAAAACAGAAGGTTGAAATTTGGCAAAGAGTTTCCTGAGACCCCGTGAATGGTATGAGTAATTCTAAAACTCCCACAAGTGTTCTTTCAGTGGTTGAACTTATTTTTTCCCTTGAAATGAATGAAAGTCAAGGAATTAATTAGAAATAGTCCAACGCCTGATCTATTGCACTACCGGATTGCTGAAGTGTTTCGGATTATATTGATATTGTATTTTTTCTATGATGGGGATAATTATCGGGGGGTTTTTCACTTTTCTCGGATAGGGTTAACAATCGAGGATTTTGTCTGGGGATGGGGGATTTTGTACAATTTCAGTAATGGGAGATTATGCCTGGGGTTCTTTGTCTTGGAAGTGTTTAGTCCGTATACCCATGTGAATCGATAAAACCTTAAAGCTATTTTTCAGTTCTAATATATAAATCGAGATATTGAACAGGTTTTGAACACACTCCAGCTGTTTATACGTCAATCAATCCTATATCACGTTTTTACATAAGTAAATAAACCGTCGTAAGTATACCAATACAGAAATTAGTACAGGAAGACCAATAAATCAAACCCATGTTCTACAATGCCCTCTATACCATTTGTTACTCAAATTTCAAAGACAATACTAATCTAAGACATCGAGTTTTTTTTACATTGGGAATTTCTATTTAAATCTTAAGGACGTCTAGGAAAGGTCAGACACTTTTAGGCCTAACATCTATAAAACCATTCGTTATAATTTGAAAATATTCATGATGCGTTTTTTCTCTATATATTCATGGAGAATTTTTTTCAAATATTCTAGATGGATTTTTCTAAATATTCATGATAGATTTTTTCTTAGTTATCATGATTTATTTTTCTAAATTTTCATGATTAATTTTTCTAAATTTTCATGATTAATTTTTCTAAATTTTCATGATTAATTTTTCTAAATTTTCATGATTAAATTCTTGAAAATATTCATGATGAGATTCTTAAAAATGTTCATGATCAAATTTTCAAAAATATTCATGATTAAATTTTTGCAAACACTCATGTTGAAATTCCTGGATATTTTCATTAGTGAATAAACGTAAATCGTAACATCATCTCCAACGTAGGCAGGCACTTGTTTACCGTGATTATACACTTTGGCGTGGTTGATGAATTAAGTGATTGCCATGCTGCAAGCTTAAAAAACAAGGCAGCCTACCTACTCGGATACAAAATACAAAAGGTATTTATTTCTCGTTTCATGGAGCCCAGCCCTATTATTATGATGTTGATGACTGTGTAATTTCCAGTGATCTACTTACATAGTTTTTTATATACACATTAAAAATCCTTTTCGTTAATTTTTTGAAGACTACTTTTTTGAATACAACGTTCTATAATTAACCTTAGATTTAACAAAAAATATATGGCATTCTAAAAGTTAAAGAGATAGTCGTCTAATTTCAAAAGTGGTGGAAAAATTAAACTTCCAGACAAAAGGAGGAGTATCCGAATATCAATATTTTCATGTCATTAGGACAAGTGAGTCTTTTTAATTTAAATAATATTATAATTCGGACCATTATCTTCGGAGATTACCATCCATTTCACAATGAAAATTAATATTCGCATCCTAGCTTCTTCAAGAATTTGTCGTCGTTAGATTCTTCTCTAATTCATGTCATCGTGAATCTTCATTCCCGATTCTCCGCTACAATTCCATGGTAGACACGTCACCTATTCTGCAAACTGGAGTTCTGCCACGATATTTATTCTCCAAGCACTCAAAACATTTCCTTACAAAATCCAACCAAACATTTTATACCGAAAAGACACAAAAACATTAATCATTGAAAACCCACCCACCCAGAAGCTACACAAAATATTTAATCTTTAAGAGCTTAAAACATTTATTACAGAAATGCCACAGAAGAATACAACCCAAAACGCAAACTTCGCGCATTATAGAATATTTGCAAAATTTTTAATGTCGAAAATCCTTCCACTTTAGCAATCACAACTTGCATATTATTCCAAATTCACAGACTTAACACTACCCTGCACACAAATCCAAAATTTCTACTTTCCAAAGAGCCATCCAAAACCGTTATTTCTAAGTTGGAACCCTATTGTCCTTTTAAAATCGAAACCCTACTGGCAATTAACTAATAAATCGCCACATTACTGAACGTAATTCTTAAAACCTCATTTCTATAATTTCAGAGTAAAACTATGCTATGGCTTGAACATCGTGTTTTTCTGATCGTAATGTTTTACTACTGAGCTAAGTTGATATAGAAGAAATAAATAATCGTTAGGCTTATTTGCCAATGTTTTGATCGTCATATTTTTTGTCATAACTTTTGATTGTATGAACCGATTGACAATTTGAAAACAGTTTCGGATTCTAAGTGACAAGACGCGTGCACCGATAGCATTGTTGATCCATTTGAAGCATTATTTCGTAACGTCATTATCGGGGGGCTTTACTATTTCCGCTATTGCTAACACCCTATTAGCGCCACAGTGTCATTTGTAATTTTAAAATACTTCTGAGAAGTAAACCTATTTAGAAAGTCCTATTTCGTTACTCTAGCTCAAATACGATCAAGATGGCAGCCAAATGAAAATGTCCAGAAACTTTTGTCCGGGACTGTACATGCAACTTTCAAATTTTCAAAAAAATATTTCACCAACTTGCGGGGGTTTAGAATTTTTTCACAATTTTTTTCGAACTCCCCGTGGCCTAATTAATCAGAATAAAGTGTAGGTTAGGTTAATAAAGTTTCTAGAAGATTCTTCTTCTAATTTTTGGAATCAAAACTGTAAGTTGTCTTTAATTCATTTTTATGGCCCTCGGGAGAATCTCCCTATTTAGTTAATCTCTATTGAGGGTTACAAAAATGGCGCCCGAACAGGGACTCGAAATGACTAGGCCTTAAGCCTTGGTCAGTCCCGTAGAAAAACTGTTTATCATTGTCGGTATATACGCCCCCCATGTGGCGTTAAGCCTTGGCTTCCACATTGATAAATAATTAAAGATAATTAAATTAATTCTAAGTTAATCATAACTAATTTAAATAATAAATTAAAAATAAAATTATCTTTGTAATTGATGTATTGAATTTAGATGACTTACATGATTATTTTGTACAAACTTAACTGATTTAATAACTTGATCATCAATTAAACTAAATAATGGCCTATTCGGACAATAAACAACAATGGATATCACCTCGAACATCTGAGGATGAGGAGGATGATTCTACATTACATAAATGGGAAGGTAATTCAAAGGAAGATCTGTTTGCCTCTGCGGGGGATGACGGTGATACGCTAGCACCGCCTGAGATTGAAGATCCGTTGGAGGATTTTAATCGGATTCTTCGCTTTGAAGAAGAGAAGGATGAAGAAGATGCTGATACGAGAAAGAGGACGGCCGCCTCTTCAGTATTGGGATTTTCTCCCTATCAACTATTCCCTCATAAGTGCATTCCTGCTCCCCAGGTAAGTTCAACTCCCTCAAATTTCCCTCCTCACTCTGGGGTTGATACCCTTGTTCCTCCCAAGTCAGCGTCAAAAAACGTTAGGCCTAAAGTTAGTTTTGCTAACACCTTACCTACTCCTAGAGTTACAACTACCGGAACTCAAATGTCTCCGTCTCGACAAATCCCTCAATTTGGACAAGATACTACTGATGAGGAATTAAGATCCTTTATACTACCTTTACTCCAAACTTTGGCAGATAATTCTACCACACAGGCTAATGCCGTGGCCCAAAATGTAGCAATAAATAAAGCTATAACTACTAGTTTGGATAAATTAGTTAGGGATCTACCCACATTAATAAATAGAAGTACAATTCCTCAGACGGGAAAAGTCCCTATTGAACCGCCGGAAAGGTTAGCGTTTATGGGATCTTCTAGTGATAATGCCTCTGAATTTTTAGCCGCTTTTGAGGATATTAAAGTTACAAAATCCGAGAATTTCGTTTCAATAAATAATTACAGCCAAAAAATTCAGAATTAAATACATATTATAAAAAATAAAACATTCCGTATTAAAAATCTAAAATCCTATTGGTTTTCGGTTTAACGACAAATTCGAAAAGAAATAAATCTATCAATATCATGACTTGAATGCCCGTGCTCACGCCAAAACCTAAAACTTGCTAATACAAATTTATTCATTTTACCCGGTAGACACTTAAAATTTCAGGTCAGTGCAGTTTATGATCCTTGCTTGTAAAAGAACCCAACTATAATTAGCTCAGATGTCAACTACAAGTTGTTAAGTTAATGATCATCTATCTATTCAGGTTGGATGAATCGCCAAGTTCAGAACATTTTAAATTTGACTGTAGTCGTTTTCGTTTAAAATTTAAATCGAAAGGAGGCCCAAAAGCCAATCTAACTTCGCTGTTTGTTATACCTTAGCAAAGCATTTTCCATTTGATTGCACATTTTAATACAAACAGAGAGTAAAGCGATCAAGACTTGAACAAATAATGTCATAGCTATCTATTCGAAAATAAATGCAAATATTCCTAGGTTCCCATTGTCATTGGTACTGTTTATACTTAGTCCATGAAAATAAACGATCATTCCAACAAATTGTTCACCAAGCTCGAGCAAATGTTGTGTTAATAATAACACGCAAAAGGAGTGTGTTAGGACTGATGACTGAAATGAATAACAGTCCATTTTATCACGGGGAAAACCGCAGAGGAGCAAGATTATAGGCGAAGTAATATACTAAGTAAACGCTTAGTAGACTTGGAAGTAGTTCTACTATCTCAAGATGGAAAAGTTCATATAATCGATAATTTTGTAATTTCGAGAGCACATATGTATTTGCATTGTTCGCGCAAATATTTTGTTGATTAAAAATGGAAAAATATGACTATCATATTTTCGTAAATGCGAATGCAGAAAAGGCAAGTTGCAAATAGTATAAAATACTTCGGATGCATAATATGCGCTTCAGATAGAGTTAATTTTGCAAAGGGAACGGAAGGAAAAGTCTCCAAATAAGCAGTAACTTTAAGAATATTACTTTTCATTATATTTCTATTAAAGGTAAACCAAGCGTTGTTAGACCTGCTTGACGTGAGCAAAACCGTGATTATTCATATAAATTTATTTAATAATTTGTTGAGAAATTAACCCAACAAGATCATATAGAATATATTTTATCTTTCATTGGCTTATGCTTCACTCCAATTAGTGAAAATCATCCACCACACTCATTCAACAACCATAGACAAACTCTTTAAAAATTTCTCGAAAAAATGCAATTAATATTTATACTTCGACTAAAGAAATAACATTATTATTTCATTGGAAAATTTAAAAAATAACAGCTTTTAAGTTATATTTTGACACGTTTCATATTCTCCAAATTAGCATCATTCAAATTTGGTGGAAGAGACAATCCATTATACTCATTAATTGATTTTTGAAAAAGTTAAGAAACCTCTAATGTCGAGAGGATAACTTTCTATCCACTTAATTACCTGAATTTTGCAACTATTGCTCTTTATTAATAACAACTGCAGACGTTAAATTGAAAATGATGTATTATTCATGCGTTGTAGAAATAATGTGGTAATAATTATAGTTGCGTTAAAAGAACAATTATTGTTAGAATCCTTGAAATATTATCATCGAAAAAAAGAGATCTTTGAAGTTAATAAGACGCAGGGAGGAAAGCACTATTTCGTGTCGTGTTTACGAATTGCAAGTTGGTATTTTGGTTTCAGATTGTGGTAGGCCATTTACTTATCCTCCAAAAGTCAGTTAAAATAACAAATAGTACTATTCGGGATAATTTATAAAATAACAAGTACTATTCGGGATAATTTATAAAATAACAAGTACTATTCGGGATAATTTATAAAATAACAAGTACTATTCGGGATAATTTATAAAATAACAAGTACTATTCGGGATAATTTATAAAATAACAAGTACTATTCGGGATAATTTATAAAATAACAAGTGATATTCGGGATAATTTATAAAATAACAAGTACTATTCGGGATAATTTATAAAATAACAAGTACTATTCGGGATAATTTATAAAATAACAAGTACTATTCGGGATAATTTATATTCGTTTAGCACCAGGATTTTTCAAATATAAATTTCACAGACGACTTGCAGTATATCAAATCCAAAACGTTTGAGTACGTAATGGTTATACAACACGTCTATTAGATTGATAGTTTCTGGTTTCATCGTTTATTTACTTGGGCTATTTATAGGCAATTTAATTCCGCCCTATAGTTGGTTACTAGGCCTACATTGGTATTGTCAAAAGTTCACACAGCAAAAAGGAGTATTGCCAGATTTTAAATATTAGGAAGTAATTTAAAGCACATAGGTAAATGATTTAAAATATTTTGAGGATGGACTTTCCATGAAAATCGCGGGTTCCTTACAGGCGAGGACGTTTCTCTCGTCAGGACTATCCTTTCAATAAAGTGGAAAAGAATCCAAATATATTATTATAAAAGGTCAAACGGCGAAAAGTACACGAAATTATAATTTTCCGTGAAAAATGGTTGGAAATAATTTAGCATTTGGCAACACTCAATAGGCATCTTTAAACCAATTCTTACGGGCCTACATTTTAGTTAATCAGAAGATTTTTATTAATTCAGCGTAACAGGGATGCTTTAGGACTCTTAAAATGGACAAAATATTCCCCGATAAAATCCATGAAAAATGTTTAAAACCTAACTGATATTTCTCTTCCAAATTTAAAAACATTGTCTTATAAATAAAACCGTTGTCATTTTGTTATTGTAGCGTGTTATATGTGATTAAGAGGACCCTACACGCTCAATAATTTGCACAGAAAAACGTGGGGCCCGTTGTTTAAGTTAGAAAGTAAAACTAAAACCTTATCCAGACAAACATTTGTGCAAAGTTCAAATATAATGCCACAATATTTTTTAGGAAATGGAACCCCATTCGTGGTCAATTTTAAAAAAATATTTGCGTAATAAACTGAAAATATATATTGAATAAGTCTTTTTATTGCTTATAATGTTATTCAAACAATTGAACAATATTTCGCATTCGAATTACCTTAAAGTCCGTTTTTTTCGACGCGTTTGGTCAATCAAATTTTACCCTGTCGATGGATTCAACATGAACATTTTTAATGTGACCAAAATATATTCAATATACTTGACTAAGTCATGTGGAATTTTATCAATATATTTGTCAAAAAAAGTTTTAGGGTTTTTTCTTCTAAATATTAGGCATTCAACATCATGTAGGATTTTTATTTGCACAATTAGTGAAAAGTTTTGGGAATAATCTGTAAGATCAAGAATTTTAAAGATGTCCCCCATTTAATTTGTGCAAAAGGTAATCCTTATTTCACCCAATTTAATTCCACAATACCCATTTACCCAAACCTCATTAATCCCAATTGCCATTTCTCATATTCCAATTAACCCAAAATAGCATACCCAAAAAGACTGAATTTATTTTTTCATTCCATAAGAGATACATTTTAATACATTTTAAAGCCCCATTTGATAATTTCTAGGAATTCTTCGGCGTTTTTGGTTCCGTTTTCTAGTTGCATACGCGCGTCGTGTCGATTCTTCACTAATATCAAACGTATCCTGAACAAAACCAAACCTAACCTAACCCCATCTCAGAAAAAGGTATTTAAATATCTCTTACGTACTTTGTTAACAGAATCCAGTGGCTTTGAAATAACTCTATCCTTCATAATCAACTTGCATTCCGCTATCGGACATCGCCAGTATTTGCGATTTTGAACTTTGTTTTTTATCATCATTATCTGGCCACGAATTACGGGGGTATAGTTTGCTTTTGAAGTTTTAAGCCATTCGACTTCCATATTTAATAAATTACACTGATAAATAGTCTCTTGTATACTAATTTTAAAATATTGTTTTTAAAGGAAAATACGGATTAATAAAACGGGTATGTTTTTGTGCCAACTTCTGTTTTATCGCCTTTTGTGGCAAACGGGAATTGGGAGAAATACATTTGGGTGAAGCAGGAATATACGATATGGGTTAAATTCTTCTGATTGGGGAAAATGAGATGGGTGATATAGGGGGACACCGTGCAGAATATCGAGCGTGTTATGGCCGAGTTAGACTAGAGCATAAAGAGCTAAAAATATTGATTTTTATCGCTGCTATATTTTTAGAGTTTTGAGAAATAATGATGAAATGTATATTGTATAATAATGTTGAATAGGAAAACTCACATTTAATTTCCATTAAAATGCTATTCTACAGGACCGGTAGGCCCTTGTAGATATGACTTGATACCCTTCCGTAATGTTAAAGAAAAAGTTACACCTTTTAGGGTTAGCGTCCCATAGAAAAAGCATTAAAAAAGTTTCGTTTTTTTAAGCCAATTGTCATAGGGCATACGGAAAAAGTATAGCGAAGTTAGTTTTCGGAATAATTCTAAATTAACAAGCATTTATTAAATGGGAAACTTACCTGTTTCGATTTTTAATTATTGAAGTCTAAGTATTGTACTTTAACTATTTAACAAAGTACATCAAAAAAGTACTTTTGGGTCAGAAGTCAGCCTAACCTTATAGCGCGCTTAAACCTATTTCTTCATTTCGTTCTCGTTGACAACTAGAAGGGCCTAGGTTTGTGGGTGCTAACAAGTTACGTTGACATATTGCAAATGTTGGCTTTCTTGCTGATTTTCCTAATTTCTTAGCAGAAGACGCTAACAAATTACTTTCATCCGAGATTGAGCACCTTTATATATATTTTCTAATTAACTGTAGCACCCTTAATAAGAAATACGTCGTTATCAGGTCGAATTTTCGTCTAGAAAAGTCATTCAGTTAAATAATTACAGTTAAGAGGTTTTTATATCATTTAAAGTAAGCTTTTCGACGTTCTTTACGGCCAAGGCTTAAGTTGTATTTTAGTTTGTCTATGTATTATATAGTGTTTATAGTGTCTTTCCTTTTAAATATTATAAGAAAGCTAATTTCCAGCTCTGTTATGGAATTATACAGTGGCGTGCCAGGGGGTAGGCTGGGTAGGCTAGAGCCGTAAATTTCAGAAGGGTCCCGAAATTAGGTTCCCATAATATTAAAATACCATTATTACAATATTTTGATCTAGGCCTGCAATTTACTTTACAAGGATGATGAACCTTTTGGCATCTGATTTTTACAATATTCAACAATATTGAAAATGGATTAACACTTTCGTTGTAAAAGTTTATGACTAGCGAGAAAAGTTATCTCGCTTTTTGATTTTTAGCCACATCGTATGATGTACATCTACAGGCTCTTTCAGACGATCCAACTTTTTGACTCAGCTTGATGGGTCAACTCGAGTTGAATTAACTAGTTGGATCGTGTGAATAGACCCTGCATGAGTTGTGTCACCAAAAAGGTTGGCTAGGAAAAATTGGATCTGTCATCCAATTTTTGCTGACTAAACTTCTTAATTTCAATTTTCCTACCAATCAAAATGAATTACAAAAAAAGCCTTTTTCGCGGGTTATTTCGTAAGTGCCCAGGTAGGTGGCGCTTAAAAAGTTCTCATTTGGCGGTTAAAGTTTAGTCGTGTGAAAGATTGTATACCAAAATCCCCCCAGCCAAAATCCCCCCGGCCAAAATCCCCCCATTTAACCCAATGCGACAAAATCCCCCCAATGTAGGACAAAATCCCCCCAATGTAGGACAAAATCCCCCCAATGTAGGACAAAATCCCCCCAAATTATTATAACAAGACAAAATCCCCCCAAATCATTATAACAAGACCAAATCCCCAACGAAAATCCTCCCAGAAATATATAACAGAAGTTTCAAATATAAGTAGTTGGTTTTATTTCACATTTCACTTTTTTGGCGACACAGCTTAGAAAATTTTCCAAACTTACAAGCCCTTTATCATATTTCACGCACATATTTTTTAGAATTTTTTGCTTTTCGAAATATTTTTTACAATTTTTTGCTTTTCGAAATATTTTTTACAATTTTTGGCTTTAATTTCAACGCCATTTTTTTCGTCATGTAACAGACCCAAGGCAATAGCAACGTCCAAGCGTAAACCTCACCTACCCTAGCATAACCTAACCTAACCTAACCTAACCTAACCTAACCTAACCCAACCCAACCTTGTTTGGAGGTAAAAAGATTATTTATATGAGTATTAAAAAGTATATAAAAGGTGGTAGCTAATTAAAAGGAGAATATTTTGGAAAATGTGGCAGCTAAATAGTAGGAGAATGTTTTGGAAAAGGTTGCAGCTAATTAATAGGAGAATGTTTTGGAAAAGGTGGTAGCTAATTAAAAGGATAATATTTTGGAAAAGGTGGTACCTAATTAAAAGGAGAATATTTTGGAAAATGTAACAGCTAATTAGTAGGAGAATGTTTTGGAAAAGGTTGCAGCTAATTAATAGGAGAATATTTTGGAAAAGGTGGCAGCTAATTAATAGGAAAATCTTTTGGAAAAGGTGGCAGCTAATTAATAGGAAGAATGTTTTGGAAAAGGTGGTAGCTATGTAAAGGAAGAATATTTTGGAAAAGGTGGTAGCTAATTAAAAGGAGCATAATTTGGAAAAGGTGTCAACGAATTATTGGAACCAAACCAAACCTAACCTAACCTAACCGTTAAGTATAATTTGGAGGGATTTTGTCCATTAAATATGATTTGGGGGGATTTTGTCCATTAAATATGATTTGGGGGGGGGATTTTGTCCATCAAGTAGGAATTTTGGGGGGATTTTGTCCATCAAGTAGGAATTTTGTCCATCAAGTAGGAATTTTGGGGGGATTTTGTCCATCTAGTAGGAGTTTTGGGGGGATTTTGTCCGTTACTTATGATTTGGGGGGATTTTGTCCGGGGGGATCTAGTCTGGGGGGATTTTGGGTCACACCCGTGTGGAAAGGAAGGATTTACTCCACTTTGCCCTTCAAAAGTTGGGCCAGTTGATACAAGTTTTTGACCCATCGAGCTGAGTCAAAAAGTTGGATCGTCTGAAAGAGCCTTACGATGAGGCTCTTAGTTTTACCTGCCCCAGGGTGACCACAACAAAGCCTTAAAAAAATTAAGGAAAATAAGAAATTTGCAATTGATTTACAGGAAATTATGGGAGATGGTTCATTAAAAAATAGGAAAATATAGGATATTTGCCATTGGAAAAATGGGAAAATGAAGGTTTGAAATGATTTAGAATAAATGAGACATGATTCTCAACACACAATGAAATAGTATTAATAATTCAATTTAAAAAGATTTAATACAATTCGTTAGTGACGGAATACTAATTCTATCGAAGTGAGAATTACGTTTCCTTAATAGTGCCTTACATTGCATCTAAGTCACCTAAATTATAGCTCCATGTTGGCAGGCTGGCAGCATGGATTTATAACACAAGCAAAACGTTAGCTTATATTATTAATCCTTGGTGGCAGAAATGTAAAACTGCATTCATGTATGTCACACTTCAAATTAGTGAGTGACATCTATTAAAACAAACAGTGAGAGCGCACAAAATATGAAAAAACTTCGAAAAATAAGAAAATTTCGAAAAATAGGAAAATATAGGAGAAGTTTCTAAATTATAGGAAAGTATAGGAAAAATTATAAATTATAGGAGTTGTGGTCACCCTGCCAGTGCCCTGTTGTCATTCTCGTAGTAGTAATAGTGTAAAATGTTTGGTTCGTCATTGAAGGGAGGGTGCATGAAAGAGGATTGTGGTGAGGTGATATTTTTTCGTTCTTTTTCTTTTTACATGGTTGGGGATTGATAGTAAGTTTTAGCATTTCACTTAACTGTACAAGTGAAGTTAATGTTTGTGAATTGTGCTATACGTTTTCTCGATATATCTTAAGTGAAAAAAAAACGATTATTGGATTGCATTAATATAATGGAAGCTGTTAAACACTCCCGTTAAAATTTCTGTCACCCGTCGACAAATAAGGACCGCTCCTCTTTTTAAACATTCAAGGAAATTGAGGTTAACTTTAAATACAAAAGCAAGTATATACTGATGGTATACTTTTTGAATGGTCTTAATGCGGTGTTTATCACGATCCCAGAATTTACGTGTAATTCTCCAGAAAGCTAAAATAGTTTTATAAGCAAAAGGAAGTATATAGTGTCTTTATATATTTAAAATAGTGTATTACAATTTAATTACGGCCCAGGTAATTATATTTAGGTCAGGGAAACGAGGGGCTAATCAGTTGGATTTTCTGTACTTCAATTATGGTTTAGATATGCGTTATTGCGGGGCTACTCAAGTTTTCTGTTTGTGTTGTACTTTTACAATTGTAAAAGAAGGTAAATTATCAATGTACAGATTACAGAGGGGGTATGGTCGACTATCACGCGAGCACCGGACGTTATTTTAACCTTATAATTTAAATGCTAATTAAATGACAAATTTTAGGTCTCTACCCCTTCTAGAAGTACGTTAATATTTTTATGATAGGCCGGTGAGTGAAAAAAAAAAGATTTGACTTAAGGTATTTCGTACCTTGAAATTTGGCAATAGAGGTAGGCCAAATAAGAACTTTTAGTTAGTGGAAAAGAGTGTTTGAACTTTGAAGTGCTTTTGGCGAGTGCACGGAATGCTTAATTTCGCGGACCCACTGCTGTGCACCCAGATAGTTTCCCTCCCAATGAGTTGGTGAATTTTTCTAGGGGTCCGACCCATAACCTTTCCTGGGGCCCGCAAAATATCTCGACGGCCCCATAGGCGGCTTAACTGAAAATCCCCCTCTCTCTGACTCCGTGTTTTTATTATTTTCGCAAACTATAGTTTATATAATAATATGTCTATTGTCTGATAATACTGAACTTTAATAATTTGAACTTTTTTATATGAATAATATGATAAAAATAGCTGTTAATTTAATATAATCGACGCTGTGCAACAAAATTTTTCTCTTGAAATTTTATAAGGGGCCCCCAAATCTTCCTTAGCCTATCTGTATAAAAACCCTGGCGGCGCCACTGGAATTACAAAATACGTAGTCTGCTTCGATTCATGCTACAAATTCCAACCCTAGGGCCTAGGTTTTACCCTACTTAATACTGTATTCATGACAGTTTGTTGGCGCGTCTAGTTTAAAGTATTAAATGGCATATTTATCCAAATTATTGTGGTTTAGAAATCAACGGTAATGTTTTCACCCTGTGAAGAATTCAACTTCAAAATATTACAGGAAAGATGACAAAATGTTCAATGTGTTTTCCCTACGGCAGTTAAAAGAGTGGTGTTTACCTTAGCGCATTTAATTCAGCATTCTCATTTGAAAACAGGTATAAACGGTTTCATTATTTGTTAATCTCACTAAAATGCTATTAATTGTGAAGGTGTGTAGTATAATTCCTGGAACTAAACCAGTGTAGAGGACCAGATTATTCGTTAAAACAATTTTGATCCTATTGAATCAGTCATATTGTGATGTTACGTTATCATTTTATAAACTATGTTACAAACAGTGGATTGTTTAATTCATAAGTAACAGTTGCTGGTTAATCCAGGAAGACAGTGTCGTTATATAATTTGATTAGTCAAATAATTTTCATGTTTACATCACAGATTCTCTCACTGTAACCACGTTGGAAACGGAGGGTTACGTTGTTTGCCATTTTCAACGGTCCACAACATTGCCGTTTGTTAATTGGTATAAATTGCTATGAATTGTATAGGTATTTAATTTAATTACTGGTATTCAAGCTAAACTATAGAATAACATCATTCATTAACATATTGTATAGATAATCTTTATGTTACCACAAATCTAGCACAGGATATGATAAAAATTTAACGCAATTTGTTGGAAATAATCAAAAACTCCTCTAAACATTAGAGTTAAGGTGAATTATTTTTTAAAAGACATTTTGTAAGCTTAATGAGCACTGACGATAAGTTAATTTCAACGTAATTAACTGTAATTAAGGTAAAATTAAACTATAATATACATTTTTTTGGATGAAAACTCAGATAACTCTTAAATGATGTTCTTGATTAAGATTGTATCTACCCAAGCCGTTGGTAAAGCCCCACACATAAACTAATTTAAATTATCTCCAAAGTACCTTAATAGGCGCGAAATTCAAAACTTTAGCGTAAAATGAGAATCTAAAACTCCACTAAAAATTGCAATTAAGGTGAAGTACACATTTAAACTCATTTTATAACACTAAATGTAAAGTGCCAAAACACAGTCCTACGTTAATTAAATATAATTAACGTGAAATTAAACCAAAATATACATTTTTTGGATAAAGGCTCAAATAACTTTTAAATAAACTCTTTAATTTTGATTAAAACTACCCGAGCCATTGGTAAAGTCGAATATTTTCTATTTGACACTTAAGTTAATTTAAACTATTTTAAAGTACAATAATTGCCGCGAAATTCAAAAGCTTTGGGTTAAAAAATGAATTTGCGGAAAAAATATTAAACTGCACTAAACATTGCAATTAGGGTAAAAAATTCAAATAAATTTTAAGCTTAATCCACTCTCACGAGAACCACGCTCAAATTAAGATTAAAACATCACAAGTTTTTCGTACAGCCACAGTAGTTTCCTATTTCACTTTCAAATTAATTTAAATGATCGTTAAAATACATCAGAAGCGCATACATTAAAATTTTAGGGTGATTGCAATTAAAGTTAATATTTTATTGAAATTTGTTTTATAAACGAAATCCACGCTAGATAAACAAGATAAGCCGTTAAATTAAACTTAAGTATAATTAATGTGAAATTAGCCCAAAACACGAATGTTTCGGGTAAATTCATAGATACCTTATAATTAGACTAACAAATTAAAATTAAAACTACACTTATCTTTCACCCAGCCTCCATTATCCTGTTGAATTCTTACGATTAATTAAATTGTCATTTAAAAGCATTTTTCCCATTTTTAAAAGAGAGCCATTGAAAAGGCGCGATATTTAAAAGTTTTGGGGCAAAATAGTGATTGTTCTGCAAGAGTCAAACAGTCACTCCTCTAAAGTTTGCAATTTAGGAGAATTTCTTATTCAAACTCGTATAATAAACTGCAATAACACTAATAAAAGAAGATAAGCCGTTAATTTCAACTTAATAACCATATTTAACGTGAAATTAATCGAAAACAACAGGTTTTTTGGGTAGCTATAGATAACCTTTAACTGAAATAAGAAAATAAGATTAAACTACGCGAGTTCTTTCAGCCTAAACGTTTTCCTATTTAACACTAAAATTAATTACATTATCACTATAATGCATTTAATAGGCTCCAAATACAAAATTTTAGGGTAAGGAATGTGTCAAAATGTAACTTTTCCATTTAAATTTTAATATATCATTAACATAGTTCGTAAAATCACCAGCAACAATTTAATCTGGCAACATTCAATGCTGTTGGTCTGATCTCGACAATACTGTATGTGTATACAGTGTTACGAAACAAATATTTTTCTTCCATATTTCAAAAACCGTCGTTTTTAAACTTCTTTCATAAATAAAGTACAACCATAAGTCTATTATGTAAGGTCCCCGTAATAGACTTATGGTACAACATTATATGGATATCAAAATCAATGTTATTGGATATAAGTTAAATATAATTAACGATAATTAAGTACTTCTTTAAGCAATTAGAAATAGATCAACCCCAAATGTTTGACGGTAAAGCAAAAATAAAATTATTCAAATTTTAATTACATAAAGACTGAAGTGACAGATATTATAAAAAAACGTCTTGGTTTGGACCAAGGCCGAAAAAACAAACGATATGTGTGAGGTTTATCATTTGACTGAAGTTTCAGATATTGCAATTGTTTTAGTTATTTTTATCCATTTAATCCTTAATCAGTATTAAATTCAATCAACTGATTTTACTGTTAATCGATCCATTCCCTCTAAATTAATTGAAAAAATTACATATCTACGCTTTTTCAAGAACAATTACATTTTCCGAAAACATTTTATCATGAAATTAATTATTTTGAGGGGATTTCGTGTCGATGATTACTAACTTGAAAGCACATTGACGGTCATAGTTTTAATTAAGGCTGGCTTGACAAATTTTGAAGTTTGCAGCAAAAAAGTTTAAATCTGTAGTAAGTTTCTGAGAAGACTGATGTTCAAGAAATTATGATAAATAACTTATTTTGCTCAAACTTATTTATAAACTAATGTCGTCCTCATAAGACAAAGCATCAACGTTTATCGTGTGTGGTTTCTTTGAGTAGGTGGCACTCTGTAGCACACAAAAAATTTATTATTTTATTTTAATGTAGGCGCTTTTGATGTAACTCCCCCCATTCCTTCATATTCCCAATATATACAGTTTTACAATCACCAGTGGTTCCAGTGTATGGGTCATCTGAGCCGTCGCAACACACTCAGCCAATATTTTCATATAGTTCGAGACCTTTTCACATTAGTGAACGGTACATGACTCTCCGGACTTGCCCGCCAACATTAATAACCTAAAACTATAAAACATTCGTGTACATGAATGATTACGGTTGTGGCCTGACACTCGCTAGCGCCTGAAGGACCGATAACTCAGTGTAATCGGTGTACATTTGTAAGTGAGTGGACCATTTTGGAAATTACATACAGATAATTAAAACAAAGGGGTGATACCACCATTGAGGTCTTCTCTCTCTCTTGCCTAGAAGCACCGCTATAGGCAGTGAGATTTGACTAGCCTCTTGCCTGTAGTGAACTTTGGCACAGTCTGGCGGTGACCCTAGGTGTGAGGGAGAATACCCCAATGGTGGCCTCGCCCCTGTGTGTTTTCCGAAATGGTCTTTATGCGTACTAAAAGGATTACACGTAATACGTAACCGGTGTACAAGTAGCGCCAACAATGTAGAAAGGGGTGGTGACGTTTCAAATGAAGACTGAATTATGACCAAGAAATTCTAAAGCACGGAGAGGGAAATTGCAGTGCAATCTTTTCTTCATAGAGGCGACAATAGAAATGTAGCATTTCGTTATACGAAATTAAATGTATAAATTAGTGCAACACCCTTGTTTGGAATCCACTATTAAATATTTACATTTTCCTTTCGAATTATGTCAAAGTTCACCTGCTCTTTTAAGAAAGTCAGTAGAATATTTCAAATATTCTCTATTGACACCTCAATACGTACTCCCTTCAAAATAATTAATTTCATGATAAAATGTTTTCGGAAAATGTAATTGTTCTTGAAAAAGCGTAGATATGTAATTTTTTCAATTAATTTAGAGGGAATGGATCGATTAACAGTAAAATCAGTTGATTGAATTTAATACTGATTAAGGATTAAATGGATAAAAATAACTAAAACAATTGCAATATCTGAACTTCAGTCAAATGATAAACCTCACACATATCGTTTGTTTTTTCGGCCTTGGTCCAAACCAAGACGTTTTTTTATAATTTAAATGTGTTATTATTCACTTTCGCGTCTTTTTTTAATTTTACACGGAATTTTAATTCCGGTAAAATTTAAGAAAGGGCACCAAACCCCTGTCCCTGTGCCGGACGCGTCCGCGAAACGAACGCTTACGATGAGAGAGAGAGATCGCTAGCGTACGCGGTGGCGATACGAAGCTCCGCGTAGAGAGAGAACTGCCTGCCTGGTATATTAGTGAGAGGGGGAAGAGGGAGAGGGGGCATCCCGCTCGGAGAGGAGAGAGAGGAAAGAAAGGTAGTTTAAATCTCGCGGGTTTTTTTGAGTGAAGGGAAACAAAATGATAATTTTCGTGCACTACTGCACTTTGTGCGCGTGATACATCAGAGATTATGCTGGATGGTTAGGTTAGGTTTCGTAAAATAGAGGGGACGGTTTACGGTCATAGTAATTTCCTGTTTAGGGGATCCAGGATTTTGTTTTAGATACATTATTAGATTCGTATGGTTTTTAAAAATTATACTTTAGTGGGGTGCACAATTTAGTTTCATTAATATTATTTGAAATGTTACGTTATTAGAAATTAAAGGGATACACGATTGTGTTTCAGAAATGTTTTTAGTTGTACGATTTATTGGAGATCAACTATACGGGGGGTCACGTGAGCCGTGTAAAATTACTATTAAGGCCCAGCCCTTGGGCCATCTTGTTACTATTTTTTATCGATGCACCACTCATTGTATATATATATGTGTTCAAATCGTAATCAAGAGTCACTTTCGTACCCGGATACGTTGATGTAGTTTCTCTAGTAAAGACATTACAGTGGCGACGGAGATTTTTGCCGTTTATTCGCATTGGTTTCGGGCTGTAAGTTAATGAAGTTTAAGGGTAAATCGATACATTTTTCCGATACTAAAACGTTTATAACGTCATTATGGCTTTAAAACAATTTTAAATTAAATTTAATATACACACAATTTTAAATTAAATTTAATATACACACAATTTTAAATTAAATTTAATATACACATTCTGTAGATTGGGACGCATGGAGTCCCAAAATATAGGCCTCTACATTAAGAGTAATTAATTTAATTCAAACCCGCTCCGTTATTTTCTTCCATGGACCACGGCTGTTCATGAAGGAATTATATGCATAAGAGAGCAGAGCCATAACTGCCTTTTATGGCTATATCACTAATTTCGGAGTTAAAAGCAGTTTTTAGGAAAATGGAAGAAAACTGGAGAAGGGAGTAAGCTGAAAGTATCTTGATAAAAGTGAAGGTAATTTCCAGGAAAAGCCGGCTGGCACGTTATCATTTCTTTTCAACAGTTATATATTAGAAAGAATGAGTTTGGGTTTTGAGCTTTTGACAATACTCTTTGGCTCAGGAAAGTTCAGGCGCGGTGCAATTTACGGCTAATATTTTATTTAAATGGATAATATTCCTATTAGGGTCTCAATTGAATATTAGTAACGAAGCTCGGAATATTCAGCCTGGCGTGAAATAAAATGCTCATATTATTTTAAAAGGAAGATGAAGTAATGAAAAAAGTTGCTTTTATTTGATAAGGAAGCTATTAGAAGTCCAACTCGATTTATAAATCTTACCCCAACATACCCGATATTCCAGTTTACAGAAGCAAAGCTGTAACTTTTAGAGGGAATTGTAAAAAGGACAGTTTCCCAGTTATTTACAGACGCAGATTTGTAATTTCTACCGTCAGTAGTAAAAATGACAGTTTCTCAGTTAAAACATTTCTGTGATATTTGCAGTTATATAACGTGTGTACTTGTTTACAGAAGCAGATCTGCAATATCTACCGTCAGTAGTAAAAAGGACAGTTTGCCAGTTAAAACATTTCTGTGATATTTGCAGTTTTAAAACGTGAATTCCAGTTTACAGACGCAGTTCTGTAATTTCTACTGTCAGTAGTACAAACGGCTGTTCCTACGGTAAAACGTTTCTGTGATATATACAGTAGAAAACCGTGTAACTAAGTTTACAGGAACAGATCTGTATGTTCTACAGTTGGTAAAAAAATAACAGTTCCTATGGTAAACTATACAGACACACATTGTTTTATTGTAAAAACTATTCTACTGTTTTTTAGTTAAAAGAAACACACTGTAAATCTCTCTCACCTTTCAATACTGTCAAAAACGTCTGTAGAAAGTACAGATATTTCTCTCAGTGCAGCTGTTTTGTAATTTTTAAAGCTTATATCATAATACACTTTTGGAACGTGATTAACATTTATTTGCCTATATTTTGAGACTTACAATATTTCAATTGCTGATAATCATTAAATATAGTTAACCTTTCCAGCAACAGCTGTCGAGAGTTAAAAATAAATTTACATATATATATAGTATAAAGGCGGAATATTAATTGTCTAAAATAGTTATTCCTGCATATAGAACAATCTCGAAATAAATTGCATGGGTATATAGTATTATTATAATTGATGTGAATCCTTCAAAGTCAATACTCTTGTACCGTTGATTTGCACAATAAACACTAATACTGTCATACATTTTGGTTGTTAAATGTGATTCAAAAATTGTAATGCAGTTATTTTTTGGTGCAAATGAATACTTGCCAATATCATTTAATCTTTATCATATTTTGATTACGACTAATTATATATGATAATAACTCGATCAATACTGTGTACACTAGCCTAAAATGTCCGTTATATTTACAAGTGTTTATCAGTTTCACTGATTTCGAGTGTCTAAGCCAATGTTTTATAAATTAGAATTGTTATGAATTTTAAAACTTTGTTCCAAATCTGTTACAATTGAAATTTAGAGCTATTATAATAAAATGTAGCATATTATATTTAATTTCTACATTTGAAGATATTCTACTTTATTTACATGTTAATAAGCAAACTTTCGAAACTCGGATAGTTAATTTTAACTCTACCTCGAGTAACGAGATTCACAAAATAATCTTTCTTTCACAATTTTATAAATTTCACGCGTAAGGTTTATCAAAATTGCACATGCGCAGATCAAATTATTTTAACGCTACCCTAGATACTGTTTACCAGGTTATTATGTCTAGGCGAGTTTGGAGTGAATGAGCGTTCAATTCGATTATTATACTATTTCAGAAAAAGTATTTTTAAAGCGATGTACCATAATAACTTTAGACATTAAAATATTATCTGTGTGCTAGCCCGTGGGTGAAAAATAAATACCATAACCCTTTATATTTATGTTTTGACTCATAAACATTAGTCATCTACGCACAAGCAATATCTGGAATTTGAGATGAACGTTACAAAATTAAACTTGAAAATCCTTAAAGGGGTCAGATCACAGAAAAAACCTCTTTAATAAAAAATGTTTGATTTAAGCATCTAAGATGGGATATCTACTCTAAGCCTCTCGGGCTTATTTAGAGGTGTGTGGTTAGACTTGTCTGCCACAGCTAAATGACAACGCTCTTTACTGTCTATTATCGTTGGCCCTATTGAGAATATAAAAATATCCGTTAAAAATTAAGTTACATTGTTTAACAGAGGTGCTAATATAGTTTAACTTTGAAATGCTGGGCTATAGCACATGTAGAGGAGATATTTACAAATTTCTTTGAGTTGTTAAATAAGAATACCTCATTATTTAAAGATGCAAAAACTCCACACTTTACTCTAAAAAAGCAGAAATATTAACTTAATACGATTAGTATTAACTCGGTGTGACATAATAAAAACTTTTTGAACGACAAGTCCAAAGGCCTTGAAGCTGTGCAATTGTGCTGGTGTTTTTATTGAAAATTCAGGTTTCGTAAAGTTTTCAAGGAGGTAGTTTAATTATTTTATTACAACGATATCATTATAGCGGTTAACGCAATTGTCAGGCAAATACGTTACCTTAAAGTTTCCAAATTATGTACTGATATTATTTGATGCCAGAAGCTTAGTGTTACCAAATATTAAATGATTAGTAAACGTGAATGCTCTTTCATGTTCAAATACCTTAATTAGCTGTAAAGCCCATTGTATTAATTTTGGAGATAAGAGCTAAAAACACGTTTTGCCTTTTCTATTACTTGCACCTTATACAAAGGATCGTTGATTATAATGCAGTGTAGTTGCTATTTATAGTTATAAATATATTGTTATTTTGAAACAGGGTATATTTTATTTCAAGCATAAATTTTGACAATGTTTTATGAAAGAACTACCAAAATTGAAGAAAGCCGGTAAAACTATGATTTTGTAAGTCTGACAACAATGTAAAATATGTTGGGCTTATAAAATTAATGAAAACTGAATTGGCAGAAGTTATGGATATTCAAATTTTCAGATTTAAGGAGACAATTGTAAAACACCAATTCCTTGAAAACGACTTACCATCGTTTTCATCAACTAAAATTGCATTTGCCAAAATGTTTTACGCGAAAATTGTCAATTATTTCCGAAGGCCACATAAAGGATATAGTTAAATAATAGAATTTAAGTGTGTAGAGAGATAATGTTCAAAGTTCGAGGAAAGAAACACCAAGTTAAAAAGATATTTTTCCTAAAGATATGGACAGATTCATAGTGAAAAATATGATCAAGATGCCAGAGATGAAATGGAATGCTCCAATAATCAATCAATGACATACATTTATGATCATACAATTGTATACAGAATGAAACACTACTGCATGTTTTGTCGACGTTCGAAGAGGCAATTACGTGACTTCTTGGGCTTCGACAACCAAGTGACGTTGATAATTATTTCGCAAAACAGGACGATCGATGACAAAGAGAGTACCAAAAGAATGATCATAAAACCTTCAGTTAGAAATCCAACAGACAGGGGTCCAAATTCTTGAAGCTCAGACTTTTCTTGAAGCATTTTCCAAATACGCCAAGCATTACGTCTTTCTCTTGGTTCGTTTAGTCTTGATTCAACAAATCTTAAAATTCTAAAATAGCATGGAAATTAATTTATACACACATTTAAGTTTCATGATTTTAGTTTTTGGGTTCTTCTTTAGTTTAAATTTATGCTAAGTGACGTGAAAACTATGTTTCAAACATGACAAAAACAATTTTACTATACTTCTTTTTCGATTACACTATATCGGCTCTAACTTGGTGGCCATCGAATTATTTTAAATTAAAGTGTGCATTTCATTTCACTTACAGATAATCCACTCGTTTGAGAACTTTGTCAGGAAGCCGTTTCTTGAAATAAAAATATTCATATGTTTCTGCATAAGCCTTTTTCCCAATGTGTGTTTTTCGGTTCAATTTTTCTAATTTATATCTGTTTCTCCATAGAGTTTCAGAAATGGACTCGTCACCGACAAACAGTGCTCCACGCCCACTGACGAAATGGTTATCAATTTCTTTGTAGAAGTCGAAGTAAATTCCGTTCTCTCTCATTCTTTTCGAAAGCCGGGAATATTCAGATGTCACTTCCCGTACAAAACTTTATGGCTGCATTTTGCTTCTAAGTAGATTTTGTTCGATCTGAAATATATTGCAAATGTACTGGAATAATCTGGAATAATACTGAAATAAACCTGAAAAAGGTTCAACTTCAGACAAAATTTAGATTCATTCCAGAGAGCACTGCAGAACATTTTAGAAGTTTTGCAGAAAAAAAATACCTGTCGCTGGAAAACTTAGTAGAGCAGATATACATACCTAATTAAGCTACTCTACAGTCATAAAATAGCTATCTTACAGCTAGAAAAATGAGGGGAAACAGTAATTCCCGTATGACATCAGGTTGTTTGAAGGCTCATTACAGGTAACTTTCAGTTTTTTATATGCATGTTACAGTCAGAAAGAGGTAAGTTTGTAGGATAATTGCAGGTGCGTTTCAGATTTTTTGTAGGGTCATTGCAGGTGCGTTTCAGATACTTTGTAGGGTCATTGCAGGCGCGTTTCAGATACTTTGTTGGATAATTGCAGACGCGTTTCAGATACTTTGTTGGATAATTGAAGACGCGTTTCAGATACTTTGTTGGATAATTGCAGACGCGTTTCAGAAACTTTGTAGGATAATTGCAGACGCGTTTCAGATACTATATGTAGGATAATTGCAGACGCGTTTCAGATACTATGTAGGATAATTGCAGACGCGTTTCAGATATTTTGTAGGGTAGTTGCAGGCGCGTTTCAGATAATAATATGTGCGATAATTGCAGTCGCGTTTCAGATACTTTGCTGGATCATTGCAGGCGCTTTTCAGATACTTCGCAGGATCATTGCAGGTGCGTTTCAGATACTTTGTAGGATAATTGCAGTCGCGAGTTAGATCCTTTGTAGGATAATTGCAGATGCGTTTTATATACTTCGCATGATCATTGCAGGCGCATTTCAGATGCTTTGCAGGGTCATTGCGGGTTTTCTTATCAGTTATTGTGAATCAGTCGCCTTATATACCCTAAATTTCCAAAAATTGTTAAAGAGGCTTACGCTTGAGTTCAAACGTCAACAATAGCTATGTTTAAAATGATTTTAGGAATAAAGTTTCTTAAAACGATTTAACTAGAATCAAGGTAAGTTTATGACGATTAAATTAATAAATATCAATTATATTTATTTAAATATTTAAAAATAGCCTCTAAATTGCGTCTCGACTTGGAGAGGTTTATTTTGGATTCCCAACTTGTACTCATCCCTTACAAAAATATTTAGCTGTAATTCATCTGCATACACGCTTTTCTATCGCTACCACGCTGTAATATGTATACTTTAAGGCTACATTTAATGCAGCTAAAAAAACTGGAAAAATTCATAGCATTTCTTGAACTGCAAATTGACTGCCGTTTTTACATTTTCTGTTTGTTAACTGTTAACTGTCTAGCCTGGCAGAAATACGCAGTGATATTCTGCAAACGCTCTGCAAAAGTAGAAATACCAGCTGCTAGTTTAAAACTGTAATTTGTCCGTTTTTATAGACATGTTACAGGTCTGCAAAAGTGATGGAAATGTAGAAATCCAGCTGCTAATTTAGAACTGTAATTTAACCATTTTAATAGACATGTTACAGGTCTGCAAATTTTAAGCTAGATTTCAACTTTTCCATCACTTTTGCAGACCTGTAACATATTTATAAAAATGGTCAAATTGCAGTTTTCAATTGGCAGCTGGATTTCTACTTTTCCATCACTTTTGCAGATCTGTAACATGTCTATAACTGTGGTCACAGTTTTAAACTAGCAGCTATTATTTCTACTTTTGCATCGCGTTTGCAGAATCGCGCTGCATATTTCTGCCAATACAGACAATTAACAGATAACAAACAGAAAATGTAGAAACGGCAGACAATTTGCAGTTCTGGAATTGTTGTTAAATTTTCGCGTTTTTCGAGCTGCAGAAAATGTAGCCTTAATGTATACATATTACAGCGTGGTAGCGATAAAAAAGCGCGTATGCAGATGAATTACAGCTTAAAATTTTTGTACGGGTTCCTCCTTGGAAAAACATCGCAAAAAACAAAAATCATTATTTAAAGGTTTTAATTGAAAGTGTAAGATAGTTCTGAGTGTTAATTCGACAGTAGTTTAAAGTTAGTTTAATAAAATCATTAATTGGAATAAAACACTCCATTGATCACTTAAAATACATAATTCTGCAGAGGATGGACTGGTTTTCGGGGACGATGAAATGGGTTGGGATAGCTTGACAAAATGTTGTAAATCAAAATTCCCAATGTTGAAGAAATCAAGTCAAAATAAGATTTCCGAATAAGCAAGGTGAGGTTGGTGGTAGAAACGGTCTTAGTTAACCTTAAACTGAATATTCCCATCAAAATTAATAACCGGTCGCAATTATAAATCGAACTTATTAAAATAATACCTTATTATATATTTAGCTATAAATTTTAAGCTTCAGTAAAAACAGAAACTTGACTATTCAATACTACCAGAAATATATTACTGCAAGGTAATATATTTCTGATACTACGACCATTGAAAAGATCGAACGCAATTGACAATCTTACCCCATCGAACCGGGACTAGAAGCGGAGCCAGAGTATCTAACCAATCATATGCAAAGGCTGTGTGTCGAAGTCTAATATTGAAAACACTTCCCCTCTTTGACGAATTTTAGGCACATAACTTTACCAATTTAGAACCATTCATAAACGTACTTTTGGTAAAATCCTCGTCAAAACATCGGCATTATTATCTTTTGATCTAACAAATGGATTAAATATACCCACAGCTATAACTTCTCACACGAAATAATATGTTTAGATTTCTGATTTTCCACTTAATTGTGAACTTTCGATCACAGTTTAGTGACGATTGGGAATCAAAGTACAAGTTTGGTTTTTCTAGTTTTTCATTAAATAATTAAATTTTTTTAAAGATAGGATTTAACCACAACAGTTTTTTAACTGCCTTCAACATAATCGGCTTCCATAGTTGACAAAGAAACCAACTTCTGTTTCATCGACCTAAAGGTGACAGAGGTTGACCTGATGAAAGCCACACAACCGCAATTGGGTCTTCTAGTGTCCCGATCACAAGCCCAATCATAATAGCAATAAAGTTTCAACTCATTACTAATATTTGTGGTATATATCAGCCCATAATTTGAAGTAGATATAACGTGTCTAGCTAGTTGATGTAACCTCTGCCAGTGATTACGCTGCAAATTCGAAAATCATTTCAAGAACGCTTATAAAAAGAGCACTTTTTTGGAGTCGATTTAAGAACGCAACCACGTGTTCTTGATGTGTTATGGTGTTCCTAACGCAGTCCAATGAAATGTTCTCAAAGTGATTTAGTGTTCTTATAATGCGCCGTTGAATGTGATATTGGAATATTCTCTCAATGTCTGATGCACTCATTTTGTCCATTGTAAAAACACCTTATGTAGGCTTAAAATGTTTCAAAAACAATTTTTATCGTCCAATTATCTTTTACTTCTTTACCAATGTTTTTATCATTACATCAATTTTGGCAGGTTGGTTACCAAGGATATACACTAGATGTATCAAAACAAAAAATTTCTATCCAAATTATTCTTTATTTCTTTACTATATTTTTTATTATTACTATCTACACGAGCCTTTAATATATTTTCTGCTTTTAACCAAAGTAAAATATGGGAACCTAGGCTACGTTCAAAAACTGCTGAGAGCATCGGATGCCCATATTTTTCTGTACTGTTTCTCGAACTTCCGGTTTCAACGTTGGAGGAACAAATTGTCTTATTAAAAATGGCGTTTGCTACGGCAAATTTATACAGCTCGCTAAGTTCAACTTCCAAGGCTGGAGGCTGAACCAATTTCGTTATAATTTATCTAAATTCCGAATGTGTAGCGCTAAACTTATTTTTAATTAAAGTTAAATTATTCTTAGTGACAATACTTTCATAATTTGGCCAATTTCGAAACTATTTGCTGAATAATCCGCCACTTTTTATAGATAACATAAAATTTATCAGTTACCATTAAAAATGTTGTCACGAAAAGGATGCCCTGCGTAATTTAGAAATTGGAAGTAACACTAGTTTTTATTTAAAAAAAAAAGCTTGGAAAAACTCATGGCGAGGAAATTTTCACTTATTGTAGAAAGGTCATGTCTGGTTAACTGGAGGGAAATTCAATTTCGTGTGAAGCCAAGGTCAAACGCCAACTACAGGAGATTTATCCCCGATACCAACCTCTCATTTTGCCTTTGTATGTACTAATTTCTAAGTCATTAATCATTCTATCCAGTTTTTTGCCGCGACTAGTAGATACAGGGAGGAGAGACTTGAGAGGGAGTGTTAAAGTGAATAGGCGCGTTCTTTCGCTTCGTGGCTAAAATCGTCTCTCTCTAGCGCTGACTCAGGGACTCATGGCGGTGTCCGCGCGCATGCGTCAAATTTAAAAACCGGCTTTGAACTAGAAGGGGAAGGTCGTGTTTGAATTTCTGCCATGGTTAACTATTAGAAGTGTTGTTTTTTCATTGTTCAAGTAACCCTAAGTATTTAACAAGACCCGACATGGTAAATATCGTTTTCAAACCATTTCCTAAACCAAAAACAAAGCTTGAAATTTATTGAAAGTGAATAGAAGCTAGTGGAAATCGGTCTTCCACTAGCTAATATCCATCTTTTACATTTTTTATCTGGGGTTTTGGCTTTGGAAACGCGTGGAGGGATATTCCTTTCAAATATTTTTAAGCGAATACCTTGAATCATTCTTACAACCGTTACAAAAACAGTTTGGCATTTTTATTAAGCCTCGGTTTCCTCCCAACAGACGTTGATTGTTGGTTGAACAGAGTGAGTGGGGCAGCAGTCGATAGAAGCGGAAGCTGGCCGCAGAGAGGGCGATAGTAAACGACGTCACTCGCGCCTGCGCGTTAGCTAAAATTGTGGAACGGAGATAAAAAATTCCTACCCCCACTTTCTTTCCCATTTGCCACTGTATGACGGTTTTTTTAGCATTAGATCAACACTCCCTCTAACGTTCCTTACTCCCTGGTAGATATAAACAGTGTAATTTTGGTCGAGAGGTTTCCTATTAAGACTGTTTTCACTTGTTGTAAATTAGAGATAATATCGGTTGTTTTTTATCTATATCCAGATTCTATTTTCTATACTTGTGTTTTTATGCATCGCGGTCATTCTTGTAACCTTTTATTTTTTATCGCGATGCCTTTAACTATAAAACCGGATAACATTCTGATAATGTAGGTCAGTTGTTCAGTTGTCAGTGTTTAGTCACAAGCGTTCCTGGAAATTAACTTTAATGTTTTAATTAAATTAATAAAGAGTTTATAACTAGTTAATCCCAGAGTCGTTCTTGCGTCAAATAACAACAGGTTATGGGCCCAGCACACTTCCACTGCGCAGAGGTTTAGAAGTCATACGAAGTTCAACGCCGGGAAAATTATTCTTTAAGGTGCAGAGTCAAACGGAGAATTGCCGGAAATCACCTGGGACGAATCGAGACGTTAACGAAAGATAATTATGATACCTGGAAAATGCAAGTGGAAGCCCTGCTTCAAAAGAACGACCTCTGGGAGTACGTAGATGAAACTTCAACAAGGCCAAACTCTGGTACGGGGAACGGAAGGCAACGCCCAGGCTGTCGCTACCTGGGAAAGTAATGATCGAAAAGCAAGAGCGGACCTAATCTTGTCGATCAGTCCGTCGGAGTTGAAGCAAGTAATGAATTGCACAACCTCTCGGGAACTATGGCAGAAGCTCGAATCCATCTACCAGTCCAGTGGACCTGCCCGGAAAGCCACGCTGCTGAAGAAACTGACCCTCAAGAAAATGAAGGAGGGAGAAGATGTCCGGGATCAAGTCCGAGAATTTTTCGATGCAGTAGACAAGTTGGCTGACATGGGAGTAGCTGTAAACAACGACCTACTGGCCATTATGTTGTTATACAGTCTACCAGAATCGTACGAGAACTTCCGGTGCGCAATAGAGTCCAGGGATACGTTACCTGATCCGGAAGCCTTAAAAATAAAGATCCTGGAGGAATCGGACGCCAAGAACTCTAGGGAAGACGAACCCGTGCAGAATGCGATGATGGGCAGTAACCAGTTTTCCCGGACAACTGCAGAAAGGGGTACAAGTGTCATGGATGCAGGAAACCCGGCCACAAGGTAGCCGATTGCCCCGACAGAAACAATGGTTCAGGCTTAAGAACCAGAAAGAAAGAAAACGCCCATCATGTACTGGCAGAAAATTTGGCCGAGGAAGAATTCGCATTGCACCTGAAGGCTGATCAAGATTCCTGGTGCCCGGACAGCGAAGCCACCTCACATATGACATCTAACAGAGATTGCTTCAATCATTACGAAGAGACCACGAAATATTTAAACCTGGCCACTACAGAGTCAACGAAGATACGAGGTGTTGGCGAAGTAAAAGTACCCGCAACGAATGGCAGCGACAATCGCCTGGAACGAGCCCTTCATGTCCCGGATTTAAGAACACATCTCCTATCCATTGCCAAGATGAAAAACAAAGGACATGAGGTCACATTGAAGAAGTCGCAGGTCTCGATTAAAACGGCAACCGGAGAAGTGATTGCAGTCGCTGACACAATTGGAGACCTTTATTTCCTGCGAAAGGCTGAAGAAACGGTCCATGCAGTGCAAGCGGGAATAAAGCCTAGAAGCAACCTGGAGAACTGGCATTTCCTACTCGGTCACTTGAGCGAGAGAAGTTTAAAGGAAATGGTCCGGAAGAATTTGGCTACGGGACTCAACATTGAAAAAGATGGGAGCCTGGGAATCTGCCAAATCTGTGTCAAAGGAAAGCAATCGAAGGAGCCGTTCCCGAAAACCGAAGATAGCCGAACCTCGCATGTCCTGGAAATTGTACACTCTGACGTATGCTCTGGGATAAAAAGAAGACTCACCGTACCATACACCCCGGAACAGAATGGCATTGCTGAAAGAAAGAACAGAACACTCCTGGATATGGCCCGATGTATGATGATGCAAGCGCAACTTCCACCATCATTCTGGGCAGAAGCGATGGCCACGGCTAATTACATTCGAGACCGTTGTCCTTCCCGGAGCATAAATGGAGAAGTACGATTTACCAGATGGACCGGAAAGAAGCCATCCCTGCAACATTTGAAGATTTTCGGCGGCAAAGTTTTGCTGTTGGACGAAAATAAATGGAAGAGGAAGTTTGCAGCCAGGAGCAAAGAATGCGTTTTCATCGGCTATTCTGAAGTCTCGAAGGCCTATCGACTCTGGGTTCCGTCTGAGAAGCAAATTTACCGAAGTCGAAATGTCAAGTTCCTGGGAGAATTTAATAAACAAGGCAAATATGATGATTTCGTCACTCCAGAAGTCAACCTGAAATACGGAAGCAAAGCTAAAGGCAAAATCGAAGTCCCGGCCACTACACACGCTGCAAAACCGTCTGGCAGAGTAGAATTCAAAGAAGTCAAAAAGGAGTTCAAAGATGAAATCCCGGAAGAATCTAATACCCAGGAAAACGAGGACGTCTTCGAAGAACCCTCAGAAACCCTCGTTCTTAAAAAAGGTCCTGGAAGACCGAAGAAAATAAGAACTGGAGTACCCGGACGACCAAAGAAATCGTTCAACATGATTCCGAGCGTCTCAGAAGAGTCTACTGAAGAGGCTACTGACGAGCAAGAAACCCTGTCCGATGAGTCAGCAAACCTAGCCATCTTATCAGAACCTTTGTCCATGAAACAAGCCCTGGCTTCTCCGTACGCAAACGTTTGGAGGAAAGCAGTAACGGAAGAGTTCGTTTCGCTTATCAAGTGCGAAACCTGGGACATCGTTGACTGTCCGGAAAACCAGAAGGTCCTTGGAAATCGTCTAGTCTTCCGAACCAAGTACTTACCCAGCGGAGAAGTAGAGAAAAGGAAAGCCAGGCTCGTAGCGAAAGGTTTTGCCCAGAGACCAGGGATCGACTACCAAGAGACGTTCGCACCCGTCTTTAGATCCAGCTCCATAAGACTGCTTATGGCCCTTGCTGTGGAAATCGGTTTGGAAGTCCACCAAATGGATGTCGTCACGGCGTATCTTAATGGCGAACTCGAGGAGGAAATATATATGGTCGTCCCGGAAGGATTAACAGAATCCCTCGAAGAAATCGTCAAGTCAACCCGGTTCGACAAGTCAATCATTGCCAGAGCAAAGAAATGGACCAGGGACCTGGATAAAGAGGGACATAAAGTCTGTCGTATCAAGAAATCTCTCTACGGCCTAAAACAATGGGGCCGTCAATGGTACAAGAAGTTACATCAAAGACATTCGGAGATTGGAATGACACCATTGAAGAGCGATCCCTGCTTATACGTTTTACGAGTCGCGGAAGATGTTATGATCATTGGAGTCTACGTAGACGATCTCATCCTTGCCAGCAACAACCCGGATTGGATGACTGATGTAAAGCTTGAACTTGGGAGAAAATTCGATATGAAGGACCTGGGGCCAATCCATCACTGTCTCGGAATGGAATTTCACCAAGATTTAAAACAAAATACCATCCGGAATTCCCAAGCGAAATATGCAGAAATGGTCCTGAAACGTTTCAACATGCAAGACTCCAAAGCAATAGCGACTCCAATGGATGCCAACAACAAGTTGCAAAATCCAGAACACCCAGTAGCAGAAGACATCAGTCGAATTCCGTATCAATCTCTGGTCGGCTCTCTCATGTACCTGGTGGTGTCATCACCAGGGACATATAGCCTTGCGGTATCTACCAACAGAGGAAATGCAAGCTGACATCTGTACAAAGAGCCTGTTCAGTCCGAAGCACCTCTTCTGCGTCAAAGCCCTTGGACTGGAAATAATGAAATGACCACCCCCTGGATAGAAGATTGAAACCACCGATATTAAGAGGGACTGTTGTAAATTAGAGATAATACCGGTTGTTTTTTATCTATATCCAGATTCTATTTTCTATACTTGTGTTTTTTTTGCATCGCGGTCATTCTTGTAATCTTTATTTTTTATCGCGATGCCTTAAATATATAATCGGATAACATTCCGATAACGTTTGTCAGTTCCCAGTTATCTGTTCTCAGATATCAGTTAGCAGTGTTCAGTCAGTAGCGTTCCCGGAAATTAACTTAAATGTTTTAATTAAATTAATAGAGTTTATAACCAGTTAGTCCCAGAGTCGTTCTTGCGTCAAACAACATTTTTAGACTTTAAAGAGCTAATGCTATAAACTAACTAAATGGCTAGTAGCCTATAATTTTTACTATCATAAGTTGAAATTGTATGTAATTTATTTCTCCGAGAGCTAGAACGTGTGGGGTTTTTATGTACGGGTTTTTGAAATTTGAGAAAGATTTTGGATTTCAAAGCAACATAGAGGGATTTTATGATTTCATTGTTAATTCTCCATCGAACATATTTAAAGATATTTTCGACCAAAATTTACGAGGTTTTAGCAACTGTCTGACCCCTCGAATATCAATATTTCATAAACGATTTTTGCTTTGAAATGGATTCCTTTGATTTAAATATTAGGACGTCACAATAAGTGTATAAGATATATTCTTCAAGTCTGACACTTCCTATGACTCATAATGCTAAAAATTTAGTGAAAACTAGTTCGACGACGACGCGACAATTGACTATACGCGGCTTTGCAGTCCATCTCCGTATTTATAAAACAAATGTTTTTGGACCTAACCTATATGCATTAACCTATAATTTCATAAGATCTCCTATAAAACCCTATATTTCTGACTGAGTCTAATTTTCCAAAATAATTATATTGTTTAGTAGAAAATTTAGCAAACACATTTTCAGAGTTCTCTTATTAACCCGCATTTTCCAAAAAATAGAAACCTACTAAAATCCAGGCTTAGTTTTTAGGGACTTAAAAGTTATAAAGTTCCTATTTATTTATATTTTTAATAACTCATCTGATTGACTGATAATCATAAAAGTGATACTATAGGTTCCATTTGAGATATAAGTTCATCATTTTAAAATAAAATTTAATTTGTTACAGTTTTCAAACATTTATTACATAGTTTAAGCGAAAAATAGTTCTATAATCGTCTATACGTATAGGAGATATTTTAGTCCTATATTATCTTATAAAATAAAATTTTTGGTCTTATAAAACAGACCACAAAATACTATTTTTCCTATAAGGAATTTCATTTTTTAACTGGCTCCCTGTAAGCCTTTGGCAATGCCTCACCAGGCGTCGCTTCACGAGAATATATGACGTTCCACCTGCGTCACTCCACGACTTGCTCTCAGTAACCAGCGGCACACTTATGGAACATATCTTATAAACTTTTGGCCCAAATTTACCACAGAAAACCCGATTTCACCTAGTATTTCCCTCAGCGAGCCAACTACCAGAGCAACCATTTGAAACGTAGAAAAATTTCCATGGAAATAACAGGCGTGAGACTCTGCTTTCCATCTCGCTTTTCGGCACCTGCGCTGTGGGATCTTTGCACAGAGACCGTTATCAACCCCTATGTATGACACAATATTAAACGTTCCCAACCCCCTTTTTCCGTCGAAATGGTCAATAGACGAGGGGAGTTTGGGTATACTGTTTTTAACGTCACGTATTACTTTTACATTCCACATTTCAAATTAATTGATGTGGAGGCACCTTAGCTATACACATCGGTCATACTACGTTAATACGGAGTTTATTAAGTTGGACCCCAAATTAAATGGATCAAATATGACTCTACCGAAACAATTGTACTATTGCGTTAAATGAGGGCTAGAGCACGTAAAAGAGAGCTCCGTATAGGCTAATAATTTTTGGATTACATAACATGGAGAGCATGGTACTAGAACCCTAAGGTTAGGACATCATTTATGGACGGCCCCATGACACCCGTGTCTTTTGCGGGGAATGGGAAGTACCTCTGGCACCACCACGTACCACAGAGATTTACAGAATCACGGAAGCTAGGATATTTATCTTCGAAACAGTGATAAGCAACTTTATAGGAATGCAACACCATTGAAAACAGGTTAAAACAAGTGGCCCAAGGGCTGGGCCAAATAGTAGCCACATCGTGCACAGTACTTTATTACGCCCTCACCTCGACGCGCTACCTTTAACAGAACGAATAATAAAGGCAGGGTCGTCAACCAACCAGCTAACCAGCCGTAAGCTATCAACCCAATACCTTTGCAAACCCTAAAGGGTGCAAAGGTAAAAAAAACGAACGAAAACATCATCATCTACAACCCGGGTCAAACTAGGAGCCTCATCGTATACTACGATATGGCTAAAAAAGGTTTTACTTGAATGAAAGCAAATATTTTTTATCAAGAATGAAAGGGTAGGGTTTTGTACGTTTGACTAACATAGCCTTAGGCAATAACAAACATAGCTCTACCCTTGGAGTATTGCTATTTAAGCCAGTCACCATTCCTACCTTTGTACAGGGAAATTTTAAGAATGGGGCAAGTATAGATTTTTTGAAATGAGAAATGGCAAGTCTATACCTTCTTCTGAATAAATCGCAATTCGTATTTATGCGTACTGCTGCCCGTGAGAAAGCATAGAGTGAATAGCCCCTCGACGTCTTAAAGGCTAAAGTAACAGCCGTAAAAGAAAATTTTAGTGAATAACCCATCGACGCGCTGCGTTTAAGAGTGCTGAAAGGCCAAAGTAATAGATACAAGAGAAAAACATTTTTAAGTGAATACTATTTTACAGAAAATGCGATTATTTAAGTTAATTACGGGTCAAATTTGTTTAAATTCAATAGTTCTATTGAGAATATTACGCTGTTTAATATAATCGCGTTAAAAATTAATTTCTATTAAATATACACCCGTGTCTTTTGCGGGGGGGGTGGAGGAGGACCTCTGTCACCACCATGTACCACAGAGATTAACAGAATCACGGAGGCTAGGATATTTGTCTTCGAAACAGTGATAAACAACTTTATAGGAATGCAACCCCATTGAAAACAGGTAAAATGGCGCTAAGAGTCCATGTCAAAATTTGCTATTCATTTCCTGTTGCTTGTTGGTCGATCCGATTCTCTCGCCGCGACGGCGACATACGCGAATCTTCCTTGTTCAAGGTTGGTTGGAGCTTTGTGGTTCCGTGTTCTATCTTGTCTCGCTAGAGAAGATTGGTTTTTATTTTTGAGCGTATTGAATGTGCGAAAGTTTTTCTCACCCCTTTTTTACTGGCTGGGTGGTGATATATCTGCATTCTTTGGCCATTGAAATCCAAATATTATTTTTCTTCAAGAAACTAGAATCTTGGGCCGTTTTGGTCTTAAGCTCTGCTAGTTAAAAACACTTAATAAGTGACCCTGTGGACTAGCAGGTTTTGCGTTCTGACCACATAAAGGGAATTTTAAAAAACTAGAATCTTAGGCCGTTTTGGTCTTAAGCTCTGCTAGTTCCAAACACTTAATAAGTGACCTCTGGACTCGCAGTTTTTGCGTGCTGACCATATAGAGGGGATTTTAAAAAACTAGAATCTAATTAGGCCGTTTTGGTCTTAAGCTCTCCTAGTTCCAAAAACTTAATAAGTGATCCTGTGGACTCGCAGTTTTTGCGAGCTGACCATATAAAGGGAATTTTAAAAAACTAGAATCTTAGGCCGTTTTTTTCTTTAGCTCTCCTAATCAAAACACTTAAGAAAGTGACCTGTGGACTGTCGATATAAAGTTAGTTTAATACTGAATTATGATTCCCTGTGAAACTGATTTGAACATTAGCATCTCGAAAGAGCGCGCATTGGAAATTTTGACGAAAGCGAAAAATGGCTCTCTTAAACATATGTCAGATCAAATTCCACGAGAGTTGATCAAAGGCGGAAACCTATTTGTTTTAATGGTAAATGATGATCGCCCAGAGGAATATATACTAAAACAAGATGGCAGGTTATGGAGAGCAAGGGCATCCACCAAAAATAGAGACAATCACGCAGTGATTAAACGGTATTTCCATATACGAACTGGTAATGGGCGAGAAGCTCACTCAGTTGATTTTAAAAGGGAAATTTTTACGCTACGGAATGTAGATAATGAATATCTCATCATTATTCACTACATTGGTGATGAGAAAGTGGGGATATCGCGCCAAAATAAATAAACCTTGTCTAGTACAGACCACTGTCACTACACATTGCCGTTTGTTAATTCGTCTAAATTGCTATGCATTGTTTAGGTACTTGATTTAGTTACAGGTATTTAAACCAAGCTATAGAATTACATCATTGATTAACATATTTTATAGATGTATTTTATGTTACCGCAAATTTAGCACGAAATATGATAAAAATTTAATGCAACGTGACAGAAATAATCAAAAACTCCTCTAAACATTATAATTAAGGTTAATTATTAATTGAAACTCATTTTATAAGCTAAATCAACACTGAATCCTACGGTAATTTCAAGTTAAGTATAATTAGCGCGAATTAAACATAAAATATTCATATTTTCGATAAAAACTCGAATAACTTTTAAATAAAATACTACTTCATTAATATTAAAACTACAGAAGTTGGTGCTAAAGCCAAATGTTTTCTATTGCACACTTAACTTGGTTAGACTCTATAGAACCTCAAAATTTGATAATTATTAGTAAACATAAATAATTAAAGCAAGGTGCGGGTCCAGTGGATCCCCTAGGGTATATAAGGAGATTGGTTCACAGTAGATGGTAAGAAAAGCCGCAATTGCGTGAACATTTGGCGAAAGCCCTGCCATTGGGAGGAGGCTGCACGTTTCTCGTACCCTAGCCAATCGCAGCGTAGATCTTAACCCTAACGACGACAATGGAACTGCGAAAGCGTTCAAGATATAGCATATACGTTTACTGCAATTTTCCAACTGCGAACGCGGTGACAGACGGACAATACCACGTCATCGTCATTCGGAGAGGTATCAATCAGGGTTCGCATAATTGAGCAAACGGAATGACACGAAAGCGTTTGATGCTCCCTTTAGGAGGAGACATCGGGGCGTGATTAACTTTGCGGATATCCTATCTGTGTGTGAAATGATCGAGCTGTCAAAGCAGGTGCGAAGAAATTTCAAAACAAACACTAAAGGGAAGTACCTAGACAAAGCGATGAGGCCGACAAAGATGTAAGATATTAGCTATATCCGAGGGGGTAACCACTACGTGAAGTAGGTGTACATTTGGTTTCGTAATATTTGAAGTATGAAAAAATACCGAAAAGTAATTTGAAGTATATTCGTAATATTGAAATATTGGAAAGTATGGTGTATTAAGTGTAATACATGTAATACGAAGAATATACTGAGAATATGAAGAGTATAATGATAATATTCGAAGTATTTCGCGAATCCTTACGAATATTAAGAATCTTAGTGTAATATTTTGTAAAATCGAGAAGTCTCGCAGTATTTTATGTTTACATCCCATATTATAACCGTTGGAAACAGAGTATCTCGGATTTTAGTCCAAATTACAGAACTTTCTCACGGTAGATACCGAGTTCATACATACAGCATAGCTTTACAGAGAGTAGGAGAGTGGTAGGGCAAGGCTTCCGATTGGCTTAAGCTGTGACGTTCAGTTGGGGAGTTTCAACCCTTTTCCACCTACACTTTGAACGCCACATATACTGGTAAAGGGATGATTTATATGCGCAAGAGAGAGGTTAAGCAAATTATGTTCTGGCGCACGTGATCATTAATTCCATAATACGTAAATGCCTGTGATATTTAACATCACTATAAGCTCAAGCTCACTTGATGTAATAGAGATTACATCAAGTGAGCTTGAGCTCATAGGCTTGTACTTGGCGTATTTTTGCTCTTTACTTAATCTTTCTATTATCAAAAGGAAATGATCTAAAAGGACATAGCTTTCCAGCCAAGGAATGAGGGTATTGTGTGTCAGGTTCTGTCTAACGATCGTCTCATCTCGAGTGTTCCTAAAACTTGATATCCCAAGGCTAGGCCGAATGTATTTACTGTAAAGTAAATGTAAGTTGAACACCCAAAGTTTTTCTCTCCTAACATTTTTTCTCGGCGCCAACTAACATCAGCCGCGGAAAGCTGGGTCTCATTAAAAAAATTCCACCCCCTTAAAAAATGTACGAAACTTCAATTTTTGGATTGGAGGTTGGGTCCGCTTATGGTGAGTTACTCAGCCAATAGAGAGACGGATATCTTATAAGACGATCGGAGTTTACGTTATGGCGGAGAAAGTTACGAATAACGAATCGGGTGTAAATGTATTAATTTAGAAATGGATAAAAGGCTCTCAAAACAAGCTCAGAGTATTTCTGCGCAAGAAAAATATAATTCCGTCGGCTTTCTATAAAAACGTTTCCACTCCACACGAGACACCGTTGCCATTAAAAACGCAAACTCCGTGCACTTGGATGAACCCTCCATGCTTGAACTTACTCGGATAAAAAAATTAACCCCGCCTGTTTTACTTCACTCTCCACCGCTGTGGAGCGCTGCTTCAAAAGGTCGTTCTCGGTCGTGGCCGATATTTTAGAAATTTTATCTCTCCATTCACGCGAGCTCCGTTGGGAACTTTAAAAAGCTTAACGTCAGAACTTTCAGACCCAGAGGCTACGGCAAAAAAAATCTTACATAGGAATTATTCTACTTGTGATAATATTCATGAAAGGATATATTTTTATCCTTTAAATAAAATTAACAAGGAAATTATTAATCCGACGGTATTGTACCTTCATAACGCGTGTTACGTGACACTCTTAAAAGCGTTATACGACACTCTTGAAAGTGTTATTCTACACTCTTTCAGTAGCGTCGCTAGGTCTTTAATGGACACACCCAAATGGGCTATAGGGCTCCCAAATTTCAAAGTTAGCCCCCTCAAAGTAATCCGTAAACTATACCAAAAGATTGGTCGTAGCCCCCTAAAATTCTGCAGCAATATAGTGTATAAAAATTATTATGAAAAATTCGTTAAGTTTCATCTTTGTAGAGATGAATTTCAATATCAAACAGTACTGGGGACTAAAAGCAAACGAAAACTAAACTTCTAAAAGAGGAGTGAAATTCTTTCATCTGCAACTGTCTCATAGTCAGTAACTCGGTCCCTTACTCTTTACCAAGAAAAGTTTGTATATCTTTAATATACGAATAATAAGATTAAGCCCCCAAAATTTCAAACCCTAGCAACGCTATTGCACTCTTGAAAGTGTTACGCGATGCTCTTAGGGACCGTCCATAAACTACGTCACACTCTTATGGGGCACCTAGGAGGGGGTTTCTAAATTTGTGACGGTCCGTGACAAGGGGGAGGGGGTTTCTAAATTTGTGACGGTCCGTGACAAGGGGGAGGGAGGGGTTCTTCGATGCGTGACGTCACATTTAGCATTGATTTTGTTACGAAGTCAGTGAGAGGCCGATTGGCTCTCTTATGTTATAGAAGAAGAAAGACAACATTCCATAGTCCACCGTTACAATAATTTACCAAAATTGTTATTCCATTATCGCTTAAATAGTAGAAAATTTGAGCAATTATCTACTATTTACACCTTTATATAGCCAATTTAAATAGCGCATTTAAAATAAACAGCGTAAACTCTCTTATGTCTCTGTTTATTCGCCCCTATTATTTGTGAGGATGAATCAAATCCCCTACCGATTGAAATGGTTTCGATTCTTTGGCAAATTTTTTAAATCTCAAGCCCGATTAGTCTGTTTTCGGTGACAGTGTCGAAACCAAAAAGTGTGCCTCTTTAACTAAACTTTATGGAACTTTTTTGAATCTTATAAAAAGCACATCCAGACATTAAAATTCTATAGGTCAGTCAGAGGGAAAAAGCTTAAAACGGATAAAAACTTGAATTAACAGCCGAGCAAAATAATTCTGAGAGGGCGGCATATCACTCAAAAAATTAATCAAATTAAATTTGTAAATTAAGACAAATCATAGTGCAGAGGGGGGGGGGTTAAAGAAATGTGACGTGGTTTTTAGGGGAGGGGTCTGAGAAAAGCGTGACGAAGCGTGATCTGGGGGGACTGGGGGGGGTCAGAAAATGCTTTTTTTCGCGTGACGTAGTTTATGGACGGTCCCTTAAAAGTATTGTGTGACACTAAAAAAACGAGACTAGGTTAGGTACTGGTCTCACAGTAGGGCGACTATTATTATTAAATAGAGGATTTTATAGAATTCAAAATACTTAGGGCCGTGGTCAAGCGCTTGTCGGCTAGAGACCCCAATGCCTAAACTCATAGGATCTGTATAGATGCGAAGAACCATCCTAAAAAATTTTGGAGATACGTCAACGGAAATATTAAGGGAGCCTCGGCACCTATTTCCCTGAAGGTCAATAATGCCATTATTACAGAGGCTGATGACTTAGCTAAGCATTTCGGCTTCCTCTTCTCTAGTATTACTATCGACAATACTAAGACTGATTCTGTCTGTTCTATGGCCGACCACAATATTGTCCCTAACCCCTACCTGAAGCAAATGATATCACCGACAGACATATATGAGGCTATTCAGTCCCAGCCAAGTAAATTCTCGACCGGTTTTGATGACATCCCGGCATTTGTAGTTAAAGGTTGCGCCACCTTATGGCTCCCTATCCTCGAACACATTTTTAATAATGGAAAAAGGCGGTGGTAGTACCAGTTTACAAGAGTGGTCCAGCAACTGATGTTCAAAACTACAGGCCAATTTCCCTCTTGCGCATTTTTGCATAGCTTTTTGACAAAATCATGCATAACCATTTACAAAGATGGTTTCAGGCATTTCCTTACGATTGTCAACATGGCTTTCAAAGGGGTAGAAGTGTTTCTAAACTAAGATACCTTGGTGTGGACGGTATGGTCTTAGGGTGGATAGGTGACTATCTTTCAAATCGCGAAAACATCATTAAATGCAATGGAAAAGTTACTAATTCTCGTTTTACGGTAACTTGTGGAGTACCGCAGGGTTCATCACTGGGACCGCTCCAATTTAACATCTACGCGTATGAGTTGCAGTTCGCTATTAAGCAGGCTAGATTGTTTCAGTTTGCGGATGACATTAAAATATGTAGCTCTATAGATTTCCTTGCTGACAGCTTGAGGTTACAGGGCGAGTTAGACACAATCGCTCTATGGTGTGATACCAACAACATACCAATCAACCCCACAAAATCGGTGTATGTGAGCTATACGAGAAGAGTTTGCCGCGAAGTACTTTCTAAGTGTAAAATTAATAATTTAAAAATCCCTCAGAATGCAGTAGAAAGGACCTAGGAGTTATATTTGAAAGGACACTTCATTTCCGAGAACATATACACTTCACAGTCAGTCGTACTCGTCGTACTTTAGCGGTTATTTTAAAACTATCTCGTACACTTCACTCACTAAAACATTTCAGATTATTATATCTTAGTTTAGTTCGATCTAGAGTTTTATACGGATGCTTAACATGGAGCGGTTGTAGTCTCTATCTTCGTGATAAAATAGAGGGTGTGCAGAGAGAGTTTGTTGAATTCTGCCACACGTATTTCCTATCAGACCAAGAATATGATTATGCTTCCATTCATTATTTTTTATTAAATCCTTCATCACTATTTAATTCAATCGATTGATTGGTAATCGATTTATTCCCTCTAAATTAATTGAAAAAATAACATATCTCCGCTAATTCAAGAACAATTCCATTTACAGAGAACATTTTATCATAATATTAATTATTTTCGATGGGTTTCGTGTTGATGCTTTTTAACTTGTAGGCTCCTTGGTGAACATAGTTTGTCCTATGTGGTTTCTTTAAAAGGGGTAGCCCTCCTTTCTTAACTGGAAAAATATCATATGGGCATGACTATAACCAAAGTTGAGTGTAAAGATTACATAAAAAGAAGTACTTTCCGGTCCAATGGTATTCCTGCGGAATCAATATGTTAAATCATTCATGACGAGTTATGCGAAAGGAGTCACAATGAACTCTAACCACCCCTTTCGTCAATTTTACTAGTTTATAAAATTTTCCAATCACCAGGGGAGTAGTAATACACTCTGCTAATATTGACTTGTAAAATCAAACCTTTCAACAATTACAAACGGTACATGAATCTCCGCATTTCCCGCTAGCTTTAAAACCTAACAATTAAGAAAATATTCGTGTACACTAATGAGGATGATTATGGATTTACAACAGCTATCACTGAGGGCCCAGTCACGTAGTCTAATCGGTGTACACTGCGATACATTTGACTGTACTAAAGGTATTACGCGCAATATTTAAAAATCCCTTTCCTAGACAGTGCTAAAATGATTACGCGTGATTTTCTACCGTTGATAAAGAAGCGCCTACAAAGTAGTAAGTGGTGGTGAAGTTTCAAATGAAGGATGAGTTGAGTGCAAGAAATTCTAAAGTACGGACAGTGGCGAAAATAGAAAATTGTAAGATTTCGATATGCGAGCTTAAATGTGTAAATTTGGCCATCACCCGCTAGCATCCGCTATTAAAAAGAAATTACATTTTCCTTTCGAATTATGTTAAAGATTGATTCCTCTTTTTAGACAGTCAATAGAATATTTCAAATTTTCAATATTATTCCCTCAAAACAAACTTCCTTCAAAATAATTAATATCATGATAAAATGTTTTCGGAAAATAGAATTGTACATGAAAAAGCGTAGAATGGTCCATCCTTTCACCATGTAATTTTTTAAATGAGTTTAGAGCGAATAAAACGATTAACGGTAAAATCAGTTGATTGAATGAAATAGTAATTAAGGATTAAATCAATATAAACAAATAGAGAAAAATTATACTTTCTCATCTTCAGTGAATCGGTAAACTCATATCGTAGTTTTTCGGCCTTGGTCCAAACTAAGACTTTTTTATGTGATTACTGAAGCATAATAGTAGGTGGGTGCAATTAATCTCTAAGGCGATAAGTAAATCAGGAGTATTTTCGTGGTCATTACAATTTCCTGCCTTGGATATTGCTGGAAATGATTTCAAGTTTCCCAACGAGACAGATGGCGTTACCGACAAATGTCAAAGCAAAATTTTACCAGGAGAATATAATAAACAACTCCTTATGAGTATGAAACGTAATACATTTTCATACTATATCATTTGCTTCCAAATTTGACGTGCTTACGCTTTTACGCCTTTGGGAGCAGTTTTAGAGAAGCCGGCGGACTGTCTCATAACAAGACTAAAACTGAAAGTGCGAGACTTAATATATTCAAGTCGGCGGACTGTCACATAACAAGAATAAAACGTGATCGTGAAAGACTTAAAATGGAAAAGCCAGCGGACTATCTCATAACCAGGCTAAACTGAAATTGCGAGACTTAATATAGTCAAGCCGGCGGACTGTCTCATAACCAGACTGAAACTGAAAATGCGAGACTTTATTTAGTCAAGCCAGCGGACTGTCTCATAACCAGACTAAAACTGAAAATGCGAGACTTTATTTAGTCAAGCCAGCGGACTGTCTCATAACCAGACTAAAACTGAAAATAAGAGAGACTTTATTACTTAAGCCAGCGGACTGTCTCATAACCAGACTAAAACTGAAAATGCGAGACTTAAAATGGAGAAGCCAGCGGACTATCTCATAACCAGGCTAAACTGAAATTGCGAGACTTAATATAGTCAAGCCGGCGGACTGTCTCATAACCAGACTGAAACTGAAAATGCGATTAGCTTTCTTGACTTTATTTAGTCAAGCCAGCGGACTGTCTCATAACCAGACTAAAACTGAAAATGCGAGACTTTATTTAGTCAAGCCAGCGGACTGTCTCATAACCAGACTAAAACTGAAAATAAGAGAGACTTTATTACTTAAGCCAGCGGACTGTCTCATAACCAGACTAAAACTGAAAATGCGAGACTTAAAATGGAGAAGCAAGCGGACTATCTCATAACCAGACTAAACTGAAATTGCGAGACTTAATATAGAGAAGCCGGCGGACTGACTTAATATAATCTTGGGTAAGAAAAAAACAGGCTGAATTTAGAGCATTAGGAGGCTGTTAAGTGACTAATAAATTTAGTAATAATAATGGCCTGTTTACTTTATTGCTTTTAGGCTTGTGTTTACATGTATTATCAGTCCCGAGATTTTAAGACACCTAGCAGACACACGGACTGTTAAAAGATTGTACTGCGGAGCCCATGTGCTACCGGGGAAGACATATCTTTACTGGATGTAAAATGTCGTCTGCTTTACTGTATATTCGCGATGATTGAAATACTGCTTTAATAATTCGTAAATTTTTACATAAAAAAAGAGATATAATTCCATACCTAGGTAAATATTTTTGTAGTAGTAGTCCTAGGTAATATTTTGGTTTTTCCAACTTGTTATAATTGTGCCCTGTAGTTCTCCCAATTATGAAACAGACGATAATCAGTTACCATTACCATAAGCACGGTCCACCCGTGAGATTCTTAAGAACTCTGCCGCGCTCAAATGAACCCATACTCTTGTTGTGTAATTTATAAGAATGCCTTTAATTTCACAGGTTTGGACTGTGCTGCCTTTAACTCTAACTCTTCTTTCAATGTGTCATTATGTTTTCAAAATCGCTCTACTTCGTATATTAAAAATGCGATCAATGTCCAAGAATATAAGAAAAAGGAATTATTTTCCAAAAAAATACCCCAGACTTTCAAAGGCTAGCATCTTGAATGCTTCTACAAAAATCATCGCTGTGCTTCTGCAACAAGGTTGACCTTTCAAAACATAATTTTACTAGTATCAGAAGTCCATTAAATTAGCCAAGGAAGTGACCAAAAGAAGGGTTTGGGACTCCACTCTCTTGTGTAGTAATACTGAAGAAAGGCGAAACATTCGCCACCTCACGATAACTTTTCTCAAACCTCCGGTTTAGGTGCGAGTCGACTCGTACGCCGAAATTTGCCGCATTGGGAGAGAAACCGCTATTCGCTGAAAATGAACGCTGCATCTCTAAAGGGACCGCAAAACGCCCCCTCCCTTCTACTGTAAAACCGAGCCCTCTCTAGCATAGCATCGGGGCAATTGATGGAGGCTGTGAATTTGGTAACACTCAAGGCAAGGGCCGGAAATAACTAAAACTTCTCTTAGGACATGTGTCCAGTGACGCCCCCACTTACTGGATCAATTATAGGACATTGTCCACTGGAGTGTGCAAAATTAGTGTCGCATTTTTATAGTCAAACCATCAAAACTACGGCAAATATATTGGTCAAAATGTCCAGTGACCCCTTAGTTTTTAAAAAAGCAAACGTGCTATATAGAGGGCTCACCCCGTTTTCCGGTCCCTTCAGAGTGTTGATGGGCTGAAGTCACGCCCCGCTCACGTGAAGAAAGACTCGAAATTTCTAACAGGGTTGGGAAAGGGGGGAAAAACCATGGAGTTAAAAGGAGTTCTTACCCAAGCAGAGACGTACGCTATACCAGCTATTGTATTTTTTTACTTCCTAGGCTAATTTAACGGACTTCTGATAGTATATAAAATATAAAAACACATGTTACAGAATTTCTTTCTAAATTTCAGGCGCAAACATAACAAAAATGAGAGGCTATCAACGTACAATTTGGATTCCTACTCTATTTGGATTCCTTTTACTAACAACTTTATTCAAAACCGATATTTTGTCGACGCTATTTATGCCTAAACCGTACAATTTCATCAATTCTTTAGAGGATCTTTTAAACAAGAAAGATATGGTACTTTTAATTCCTGAAAATACCGGAATATACAATTTTTTCACGGTGCGTATACATTAAAATTAGAGAAGGCCGATACCCGGCTTAACTCGATACCGATTGATACCGGTGCAATCAGAAACCGATAACGATATTTACTCACTATGATCCAAAAACCCGATACTTTACTCGATACCAAGAGGTCATTCAAGTAAAGAGAGAACGTTCGAGTATGTCTAATCCGCTTCCATGAAGTCAGAGTTATCTTTTTTTTCTGGGAGGGGCTAAGTTTAAGTCGTTTAGCCATAGCCCACTCGATCCGCGCTCCCGGACGCTATGGTTTAGCGCGCCATCTACCATAGCCCACTCGATCACGCGCGTCATGACGCAAGCTGGTCACGCTATAGCTATAGCACGAGCAGAGCAGAGCAGAGCCGTGTCTGGAAGCGCGGATCGAGTGGGCTTTGCACCTTCTAGCCGGAAATTACTGAATAACACGTTAAAATGGACGCGGCCAGTAGCGACTCTTAAATCGGCCTAGGGCCGGGAGTGTGGCGCACTCCTGTAAGCCAAGCTTCTGGGCGGCAAAGTTTGAGGGAATACGACACATGTCGGCGATCCTACCCTATAGGTGCCGACTGTCCCGTGTCCGCCGGAGGTGACTTACCCCAATTCCACCTTCCGTCACCTCCCAAGTAAACCTCATTTCCTTCCCTGCTTATACACATACGACCTAGCGGCCCCCGTCAGTGCTGGGCCGCGTAGGGTCTCCCGCTCAATTCTTCCTGGTGCTCAAGGCCTAACGGCTAAGCACTAGTGTCAGTAGGTGGCAAAAAAAAAAGTCGGCCTAGGAGAGAAGTGGAAAGAAACTATTGACAACAATGTTAAGTTTTAGTATAAGATCCAGATTAGTAACATCGGATGGGCTTAATTAAAAATATATTTATTATCAATGGGGATAAGGACATTTAAGAATAACTTGGATTTTATATTAAAATATGGCTATTTACCCGAAGTTTCAAACGTAAGCCTTGGTTGTTCTGGTACTTTAGGAAAATAATAGTGGCCTTTCCTTGTTATAATAATCGAATAACAATTCTCTATTTCACTATTTACTATTCGGTTTATTTTTATATTGACATAACCAGCAATATCAACTGTTGCTCTAATAAACATTTCTACTAATTCTGAAGTCAGCCTCCCTCACATCGAGATCGAGAACGACAAATTCGATAAATAATGAATGGATAGTCCACCAGGCGGTGTTAGTGTATCGATAAATTGGCGGGTTATTTTTTATAGAGAGGGGCATAGGTAGCACTTGATTGTAGCGAAGATGAAGGTAAACTCCAACGTTCCCTCTTTACGTGAATGAGATCTTGTCGATACCGATATCTTTAGTGCCATTTACACATGTATCAAAAATACTAAGAAATAACTTTAAGAGTAATTTCATGAATTATACCACTAAGTACTATGTTTAGAAGTATTTCCAAAATAATATCACAGCTTGTCTTTTGTAACTAGTATGTGCTGAGAGGCCCTTATACTCAGGGCCAGAAATAAGCACAATGGACATTGCCCAATAAAATTTTAAAGTGTCCCATAATTTTGTTAAAAACTAAGGGGGTAACTGGATATATTGAGCAATAAAGTTTTGATAGCTTGACTATGGAGATTTTTTACACACTCCAGTGGACAATGTCCTATAAATTTTCCAGTCAAGCTGGACACATGTCTTACAAGAAAGTTTTCCTATTTCTGGCCCTGCTTATACTTTAGTGATTGTGTACCATTGGGTCGAATCCCATTGGATCAATTGTGTTGTTCGATCGAATCCCATTGGATCGTTTGTCTTGTTCGATCGTGTCCCATTGGATCGAATGTCTTGTTCGATCGAATCCCATAGCATTGGACAGAATTCCGCAATTTGGGCGGTTTTCCAATCATGAATTTTCCTTTCATTTCTGATTTTTTCTTTTTATTTTCAAATTGAGGTTTATCAAGTTTAGTTTTCATTCGTATGATTTAATAAAATTTATTGTTGGGAATTGTCAAACCTAACCCTTAAAGGAATGGTTCACCCATAAACTTTTTTGCTGTAATCCCTTTAATTACACCCAAAACCAAGATTTCGAGAGTTGAAAAAATTTTACATTAAGTATATTTTAAATTAAATCAGAAAAACTAATTGCATTGAGGACCTTATAGCGCCTGTATGGTTCTTTTCCGCAAAGCCAGAGAGAGTGCGATACGTCACTCTCGTATATTAATTCAGTCCTCCATCTTATTGGCCGAGGTATCTATAGGACAAGCTTCTACTAAAAAGTAAACTCTACTATTACGCGGTTGACCGCTAGACCGGCGACAAGGTACGTTGGCAGCGCCAGTAGAGGCGTAGTCAAGCCTGCCCGTAGACCGCCGTAGCAAAGGCCTAGCTAGTACGCTAGCGAATCGTGGTATCAAATATGGCACCCTCTTTGGTGGCATATCGTAACCAATTTGATCGGGAACAGTGTAAAAACTAACCGCACACCTGGAGTTAGCACTCTGACAGTCTTTTATAATACAACTTGGCATTTCGGCAATTAATTTTGATTCTAATTGATCAACGAAACGACTAACGACGAGAGCTAAACATACTTGAAGACGAAGTTGTCAGACTCAAAAAAAAACCCGACCTAAATTCTTCTGCTTGGAGTGCTAAAATCTCATTGGCTTAACGCTATTTAAACCAGCCAGTCATCTGGCAGGTCTGGCCAAGCACGACAGTGAAGTTTAGAGATAGGGGCTAATGGTGATGTCTATATAAAATTTTATTTTAATTATAAAATGAAAACTATCGCTAATAATTTAATTTCAGTAGTACCACTATCTTTATAAAAGCACTATTGAGCTAAGAGACAAAAAACATTTTATGGGTGAACCATTCCTTTAAAGGCCGACTTCCAGCGAAAAGGGCTCTAGCGAACTGAAAACCGAGCATCGTCACTAGCAATGGAACGACCGTGCCGATTTTCGAAGCCCCGCTGGGTCAAAAGTTGGAAGGGTTCCCGCTAACTGTAAGCCGTGCAATGTGGTTCTAGCGAACTGAATATGATCAATAGAAATCCTTTCAAATTTATTTCCTCTAGAATTTTTGCTTTCCCCTGAAGGAAATTCTCTATTGCGTATCTTCAGTTCGCTAGAACCTCATTGCACGGTTTTCAGTTAGCTAGAACCCTTCCATGTTTTACCCTAGCGGGACTTCGAAATTCGGTACGGTCGCTCCATTGTTAGTCTCGATGCTCGGTTTTCATTTCGCTAGAACCCTTTTTGATGGAAGTCGGACTTTAAAAAGGTCTCCCTCCCAAGTACTGACGGCGCTTAATGCTGTTTAACTTCCTCGATCATCTAACATTGCGCTACTCGAGCTCGGCAACTCAAGAAAAACGCTATAATAATAATATGTGTAAACCCATCCCATTCAGCCGAAAGCTCTTCCATATAAAAATTCCCAATCAGCAGAAAATCGCCCTTCGGGCAATAAATTGTTTTAAATTTGGCTACAATTGTACAAATCTGAATTCGGTCCAACCCTTACTATTCTTGGCCCATGGTCCAACGGGATTCTGTTGAAGAATTAGAAGCAAAAAATTAAATTATTTCAAAACTTGGAAAATGTTTGCGAAACTAATTTTTAGTTTTTTCGACATTTCAAAATAAAGTAGTATAAAATATTTCTTTTTGTTTTTATCCACAGTTTTAAAGCTATTTTTGCTTGTTAGTTATGAGATAAACTAAATTCAGGTACTTTTTATATAAATGAGAAATTATCACGATTGACATTCACAGAAATGAGATGTTATCACCATCAATACATTAATGAAAAAAATAAAAATCCAACGCATTTTAAAAGAGTATCGGTTTAGTATCATAATAAAACCAACCGATCCGATATTATCGGGAAACCCCGAGTCTCGGTGCCGATACCGATATGGTATCGGTACCGGTTCACCCCTACTTGTGTATTTCATTTCAACACTGTTTTTATGACTAGCAATCTACTGGGAAACGCGAAGTTGAAGTAAAAAATATGATTTTTCGTAATGGATCACCTTACAAAATCATGGATGCTGATATTGCGGATTTTATGAACATGATAAAATCCGAAAAAGCTATAATATTCTTCGATCCAGATACATTGATGTTTTGCTTATCAAGTTTTAATTTGTGTACCGACAATGATCCAGAATATCACTTGTCGAAGGATAATTCATACACCGAGTACTGCACCTTTCCATTCAGCAGACGTCTAAGTAAAGAAATCGCACAACAGCTAAAGGATTTGTTCGTAAATTTTACTATTAAAACTTAGAGAAAGGACGATGTTACTTTAGTGGCTGATACAATACCTAAAACACACGTAAATTGTAATGTGTAGCGCAGAATCCACCAGAGGCGCTACATGTTAGGGTTAGTGCGTACTCGGAACACCATAACCCATGGACAGGCAAAGTCATGTTAATCCCGCGTTAACAAATGGCAATTAGTTGCACGCGCCCTCACGGTGACCCAACTTTGAAATATTTTAGTTCAACGTTCAGCACACAGATGGCAGAGCTGTATTACGCACCAACCCAAGCCAAAGCTGCTCATGGAGCGTCCACTCGGCCACTCCAATAGCATATTCCTTTCTATATGATTAATGAATGCAAAACCAGTGAGAGGAGGGAGATAGAGAAAAAGAGAGAGAGTGACAGAAATTGACTAATGTTAGGGTAACGTTATTGGGTTTTACATGTTGATCTGAGTAGATTTTGGTAAAACTAATCGGTATATAATATACACGAAGGTTTTGAAAAGTCCATCAATAATAAATGAGCGTGTTAATTTGTAGTAAAAAAAAACAATTTTTGGATTGACAGCATATTTCATACGCCTATTTATATCTTCAATGCCTTTTTCCATTGGCAGCTAGCAATTAATCTGCCACCATGGAGCAACATTAAATTAGAAATAGAATAATAGATGGATTTAATGCAATTCTAAACTGAATTTCGTTCTCAATCCAAGAAAATTACTCCATAGCAGATACCCATGAAAAACAGCATAAATAATCATTCGATATAATAGTTTGAGCGTCTTGTCAGTTCCAATATAAAATTCTAATTTTAAAACGAGTGTCTTTGTTACAATAATATATCTGTTTCGTTTATTTAAATTAAATATTGGTGGTTGCGGATTTGTCCAAAGCAATAAGGACGTGTCCTTATTCCTTAAACATTTTAATTGCCTGATATTCCTTAAAGGCGGGGATAGCTGTCCCTATTTTCTCTCTCTTTCTCACTCACCACCCTCCTTTCCCCTAGACTCGTTTCTAGTTTGCAAAATATGCCCCGCGAGATATAACGACGGCGAAAACCAAGGCCTAACAACCGAAATATTTCATCAAGGGAAGCTACGTACGCATACTCGCATAGCGCTTAGTAATGGAGCCCAGCACCCTAAAGTTTCAAGGGAAAAGATACAGGAAGATGGAGACCCAGAGTCGGAGAGGGCAACGCTTGAATCTTGCAAAATTCGTTCAATCTCTCTGTAGCAATCGGAAGCTGGGGCTCGGGTATGGAGTTTGGGGGGTGTTTCCCCTCATCGATTTTCAGTTAATTTTGTCGCTTCAAACAATCTAACTTCAGCCTTCCTTGGGCAAGATATCCTTTTCGACGATGGCTTATGTAAGGACGAGGAGTGAGTAGCTTGGGCGCTATTTTCACCGCCCGGTGAAGTGAAAACTTACCCCGGGTGAACATAGCGTAGATTTTAGTTTCACCCAACCACGTGACTAAGAATTGAGGTAAGGGCCGTGGGAGGGTGAAAATAGCTTGGGCGCTATTTTCACCGCCCGGTGAAGTCTACCCCGGGTGAACATAGCTTCCAGGCTATTTCCAACCTACCATGTGACTAACCCTTGCTTTATGTATTTTCCAAAAGTACGCCATACATTTAAAGATTACGCACTGTATGGAAATTATTACGAGAAGTTTACAAAACATTTAAATAACGCTAGAAAACCTAAAACAACTTAAGCTGTTTTTGGACACCATAGGTTAACTTTAGACCACGTTAAGATTATTTTGGACACTTATGTCATTTCGGTAAAAACTTGCTTTTATAATTAAACCATAGAAACTGTTGATGTTGGGAGAACTTGTGAATACCTAAAAAGATCCTTAAGTATGACTATGACATACTCAAAGGACATCCCCGTATCTCTAATATAACCAGAGTTATGAGCCTCCAAAGTTTAGTGTAATGTTAATTCTATGGAGGGGATGTTTAAGAACATTTTGCTTAATTAGTAAAAGGAATGACCAAAATATTCTCGGCCGCATGGCGTCACGCGGGAGTGCGGTCACGTGGTAGGGTAGGAATAGTAGTCAGACTATTTTCACCCGGGAGTGGGGTGAGAATAGCGTACGAGCTATTTTCACCCGGGGGGGGGGGTGAGAATAGACACTCTCTTTTTGGACAGTAGTAGGACTTTGTGTGACGTCTCAAGAAACAGTTGCACTTGACCAGCCCGACTTTGCGAAATCACCTTTTAGTGTTAATTCTAAATTTTATTGTTAAAGCCTTAATATATTTCAAACATTTACTTTTTTTAGAAGTTTAAGGTACTTCGAAGGAAACGTGTTTCGAAAGGATATCGATATAAAAACTCAAGAATATATCAAGTGTAAGCAACTGCTCTCTGAAACTCCTAAATCGACCAAAATGCATGTGGTTTCCCTAGAATCTATATTCCTACCCATAATAATTTTATTAATTGGAATTATTGTATCTTCAGCTGCATTCGTTTTTGAAATAAAGCGTTTGTTTTCCTAATGTGTTTAAGAACTTTGAGTGAAATTATTTCATGTTCCTTGAATATAGGTAATAGCAGAAGTGCATTAAATGAGCCTAGGAGGTAACGAAAACAAGGGTTTTGGGACTCCAAACTCTTGTCTTGTGCAGCAACACTGAAGAAGGGCGACACATTCGACACCTCGCGACGACTTTATTCAGACCTCCGGTTTAGGAGCTACTCGTAAGCCAACACCTATTGGCTGAAAATGAACTGTTAATCTCTAAAGGGACCGGAAAACGGCCGCCTCTCACTGTACAAACTGAGTTCTCTCTAGCATAGCATAGGGGTAAGGGATGGGGGCTGTGAATTTGGGAACAATCAAGGCCATTCGGTCTTTTGTGATTCTTTTTAAGCCACATCATATGATGAACATAAGTGGCGTAACTACAGGGGAGCAGAGCCGCAACTGCGGGCAGGCCCATATGGCTTTTGTGGGCCCTTTCGAAATTTTGCTTATAGACTGATTGTCCCATATGTTATAAAATTTCCAAATTTCAGAATAAAACTGTCATTCTAGAAATATTTTTGTACAAAGAATCAACTAAAACGCCAAACACACTTTTTTCATTGATTTTGTACACTTAAACCTGATTCAACTTGGATCGATCACTTTAGAAATGCATTTTTATACAGACAATCAAGCAGAATGGATGTTCCAGCCCATTTCACCTCTTACAGCAGCGCAGGCCGACCAACTTCACGATTGCTGACAGGCTGACAACTTCATGGGCATAAGTTAACATTGGTACTGCCACCGCCTTCCACAACGTACTTATTATAAAGCTGACCCACGAGTCATCAGATTCCTTTATGCACATTTATTGCAGAAACAATTACACGGCACAATAACATAGGCCCAATCTCTCCCAAACAGCAGCAGTTTTTTTCCGCTCTAAACCTTAACCATCGGAAATTCACATAATCAGAACAGATTTTTGGTAGCGTCTCAAGACCCCTTGACGACTAAGAACTCTAGATTCCCGAAATAGATAGGCAATTTACGGGAAATCGGTTAAAGACGGATGTTTAAAAGCTACGCTAGCTCACTTGGTAGAGCGCGATACTCTTAATCTCGGGGTAGTGGGTCGAACATCAAGCTGGGCGGTAGGGACAGTTCTGTAAAATTACCAGTACACTAAGAATTTTAGGTTACCCTAATAGATAGGCCAATTACCGGATTGCAATAAATGACCGAGGTTATAGGATTAGCTAGCTCAGTCGATAGAGCACGAGATTGCTAATTTGGGGTCGTGGGTTCGAGCCCCACGTTTAGCGGTAGAATACAATGAAAGAACGGGATGTGTATGAATTTGCTATAGAGATGACTTGATGTATAATACCCTATAGGAAATTAATATTGGAATAGAAATTCGACGGTCTCGATTTTTTCTGAAGCGACTGTTTAAGTGCACCTTGGGCTTCACGAAGGATTCGTAAGTTCAAAGTTAAACTGGAGAGTGAGAACAGAACAGAGCGGGACGGGTAGAGATAAAACTGGCTATACAATTTCGTCTCCATTTCTCTGAATCGGCTCTCTTAAACAGCAAGGAGAGGACGTAACTTTCACGGTTAAAAAGAGATGTGCCCGGTTGTACTTTTGCACGCCGCTGGTCGCTATTAAATATTATTATTATAAGATGACCCCAAAACTGTTCGTTACCTTTAAAAATAATTGAATAGACAAAAGTTTCTCATATTTTATTTCGAGGCTAACATTTTGAATTGGACAACTTGTTCACAATATATTTCCCTTTAATATTAACCAATAAACAATTCTAGGAGAGCGGTCGCTCTCTTAGATAAGACTTGATACTGCCTCTAATGCTAAAAGAGGGTTCTTTGATTGGCCGTAACGTTTTTCGTATTGTGTTTGCTGCTTTGAAATTTTGCCAGTGAACTAAACTTTGGGCCCCAATTTTGTGGTTAAAATTTCAAAGAGATCCAACTAATAGTTAATTCTATAATGAAAAAAGTTGTTAAGGGTGGTATTAGAATCCATAAAATTAATCCGACACTTGGTGAAAGATACAATATTCTTCCATAAAGATAACATGGGATTTTTTTGAAAAATGACCTTAATTGGGATAGTGTATAAAGAAAACGATTCATTCGATACGTTTGGGAACGATCTTAAATGAAAGATAACAGTCCATAGATGTCCTTTCCCTTAGTTTCATTAAGATAAATTAAGTTTAAGTATTGATTTTTTTCATTAATAACACATACTTTGACTTACGTTGTTTTGGGTATTGGAAATACAGCGTTTTACCACTGTTAATGACACGCATTTTATCCCTAATTTTTTTATATTGGACTTACGGCGTTTTTGTCGTAATTCACGCCGTTAGAGGGATATTAAGCAAGAACAAGGGGACCATTACAATTTATTCCGCCACACCTCGTAAAAATTAAGCACAGATTATGAGTCCTATCTCCTATTATAATAAAGCAATAAATATGAAATAAAATTAAAAAATAGCTTATCTCGCTTTCGCCGCAAAGTGGAAACACTGGCGACATGTCGTAAATTTTAGCGAAATCAACACCTGGCATTTTCCAAAATATATATTTAAATTATATTTTAAATTACTATTTAAAATATTATTTTTCATATTATTTAAAATAAATAATTTATATATATAATTTAAAATAATATTTTGTAAATGAATTAAATAGCTTAAAATAAATATAAATTTTTAACCAAAATTTCAAGGCAGATTTGAACGCGCGACCCTCGGCTTCAAAACAATCCACGAGGAAAAAACAGTCGATCGATTTACCCACTAGGCTACGAAGAGCTCTGCAATTTCTCTTCTGTTTGCGTACTCTATACATATTCTAAAGGTAGAGTTGACTGACAGCTGAGGGTGAAAATTAAGGCGGGGTTTTCGACGCCGTCCAATAAGCGGTGTGACGAAGACGAAACGAAGGAGAAGTTAAGACGAAACGAAGGAGGAGTTAAACTCTCGTTTATGCTCCCCATAAATTTTTACGCCATCTATCGATGGGCGGAAAAATTAAAAAACATGGCGTTTCAGCTCTTGTAGGTGCTTTGCCCGGGTGCTTGTAGGTGCTTGTGGATACTTTTAGTGAGAACTTGCAGGTACTTTCCCCGGGTGCTTGTAGGTACTTGCTCTGGGTGCTTGTAGGAACTTGCTCCGGGTGCTTGTAGGTACTTGCTCCGGGTGCTTGTAGGTACTTTTAGGTGCTTGTGAGTGCTTGTAGATACTTAACCCGGGTGCTTGTAGGTACCTTGCCTCCTCCATAGGATTAACATAGCACTAAATTTTGGAAGCTCGTAACTCTGGTTATATTAGATATACGGGGATATCCTTTGATTATGTAATAGTCCTATTTGCCCCTTCCCTCCATCGTTAACATTTGCTCCATAGGATACTCCATATACAGGAAAAGCCTGGAAATCTCAGGGAAATTTGTTTTCCAAAAGTTGTATGAACCATGTTATGGAACATATGTTACAAACTCATGGTCTTTGTGATATAAAGTTTTACCAAGAAGCGATATCTAGTTTACTAGGGAGAAGGTATAAGTATTCGCGCGCCATAGTCCCAGTCCCACTTTCAAATTACAAGTGGGGACGGAAAAGGAGGCCAGGCTATTTCGCCTCTCCTCAGTCGGAAAATCCGTAGTTTTCGTCATTCGCGTCGCGTTTACGTGAGTTTTCTCGTCCGTGACCAAATAAGCATTTTTTAAACTGGACATTAGGCCAGCGACTTTTCTGACTTGGAATAAATAAACTGGTCCGTGACCATTGACCAGAGTGACTTGGACCACTGACCCCCCTCCGATTTAATTTTTAAACTGGTCATTTGCCCTGTGTCACCGCCTTATTTCCCACGCTGGCGCGAGTTGTTTTGCGTTGTCGAGTGCGTGATGGAGTTGGCTATGCCTGGAGTCCCAACCTTGAAGGAGAGAGGAATGGAGTGGAAACCCCCATACCTATAGCGTTGCCTGTGTACCCCCACCTACGGTACCATAGTCCTCCCAGCATCCTTAGCGGTTAGATAGGGTCGTACTGGACGAAATTGTAAAGGGCGCTCCCTCTATCTTCAAAATAGAAGCTAGTTCTCATACAAATAAAATGGCGCTACGCGGCAGCACTCAGCAATCGCCTACCGAAGGGTAGGGGCGTGCGCGAGGTACATTGGAAGAGAAACGGTGCCGCAGGTCGCCCATCATCATTTCCAATCCATCTCAACTCCCTTATCCCTGTCCCAACCCCCGAGACTTCCAACCACTAGCATAGCCCACTCGATCACGCTCTCTTTTCCCCGGCTACAAATTTTGAAGATGGCACTTATTAGGCGTATTAACAATCTGGGATCATCTTTATGAACTTTTAGGGTAGCCCTGACTATATTTTGTTTAAGGTTTTAAGCTTAATATCAAACAGAGGTTAGTTTATGCTACAAAAAAAGTTTGAAATTGACAATCTCGGATCGTCTTTATGAAGTTTAAAGGATATCCGAATTTCATATTGGGCTTATGACCATTTTGAGCTAAATGTTAAATGGACATAAATCAGCATTTTTAAAAATTTTGTATAATTGTCAATTTGGTCCTATTTAAAAATTTTGTATAATTGTCAATTTGGTCCTATTTCTGGAATTTTTAGGGGGGCACCTCGCGTTTCAATAAATGATTGTAAAAAATTGTATTATGTTAATTACAATAAGAATACATACTTTTATTGATTTACGTTTTTTTTGAAGTATCATTATAAATAAATGTCTGATTGAGCTAAGATTATGGTCCCCTTTATATTTGTTTCTGCTTAGTGCAGATTTTGAAAATGTAAAACAGTTTCTTAACATTCTTAATTAAAATGAAGACTGAAGGAACAGATATTAATCAAAAATGTCTTGAATAGAATCAAGACCTAAAAAGTATCGATAAGACTGAGGTTATCACTTGTCTGAAGGCTCAGATATTAATTTTTCTTTTTAATTGAAACTTAAATGCATGCTTAAGAAAAAACAACGTTCCATTACCGTTTTCCATGACAACAACCTTTTAAAAGTAACAAGGACTATATAACCCTTTCGAGACTAAAAGGACCTGAGAAAACTATAGCTTAACCTGCTTCTAGCACGACCAGGGAGAATTGATGTTAACTGGAGTTGAAATTTCATCATGTGCGACCAGCGGCCCTGAAACACCCATAGTCCCAGTTTGTGTAGAACATAGTTTTTTCGCTGTTATCTGCCAAAATCAATCTTTCTAGGTAGTGCCGCCTCCTCACTTGAATTTTGCATGATATATTAAGGTTTGAACGAACAAAATTCTAGATTACTATTTTCACTACCATGTCCCTCTGCTAACTTGAAGCAAACTTTCCTCTCTTTTTGCTGCTCATTACCGGTGCCATTCCCTTGAATTTCTGTTCGTTATAACTACTATCATGAGTTTATTTATTTCAAACCAAAATATAAAAAAATGGATTCTTTTTCCTTTTGTGCTACTTAGAATTTACAAATGTATATAACGTTGTGCCGTGCCATATCAAATAGTCTCTAACCATTGTTAGAAACTCGAGAGAGAAATTGGGCAGTAACACTGATCGTGCCCTGAACTACGAGAAAGAACAATACGACGGTTGACTAAAGTGGACTTGATATTACATCATTTTTCAAAACCGCGAGTAAAAATCTTACTGTCCCTATTGAATTTGGCGCCATCGGTTTTAGAATAATTAAAATCTTCCACTTCGAAGCGTGCCGGTCACGAATGGGGATGTAACGTCTTTAGGAACCTTTTAAAACGCAAATCCATACACGTACTCTCCCAAAAGTAATTAATGTAATGATAAAATGATTTCGGGGAATGTAATTTTGGTCGAAAACCCGAGATAAGTAAATTTTTGAAATTGATTACCTGTAAAATAAGTTATTTCAACGGAAAACGGTAATGAAACATTGTATTTTCTTAAGCATGCATTTAAGTTTCAATTAAAAAAAAGGTTAATATCTGATCCTTCAGACAAGTGATAACCTCAGTCTTATCGATACTTTTTAGGTCTTGATTCTAATCAAGACATTTTTGATTAATCTCTAAAGGGCCGGCTATACCTCGCCATTCAGTTTAAACTGGACATGATGTTTATCTTGGGTGAATGTCGCGGTAATGTGCAACAAGCGGCAGCATTGTATACCGAACGCTTCCCAGACCGCCAACATCCGTGTCGTAGCACCTTCCAGGACAGCCGCCTTGAAGAGTGCCTTCACCACGATAGAAGACACATTGAACATCTACGCTGATATGTTTGCAAAACAGATTGTACTGTACGTTTCAGTGTGCAGCCTAAGTTCATAGGCTAAAGTGTAGGGCTATGACAATTCAATGTGTGTAGCATTCAGACATACTCCCCATTATCACGTTTGTACTGTCTTACTTTAATAAATTGATGTGAATCCCAAGGCGTTGTTATTTACACCCTGTTTGATGTGAATTCCAAGACGTTATTATTTACACCCTGTTTGATGTGAATCCCAAGGCGTTGTTATTTACACCCTGTTTAATAGGTCTAAATGTAGTATATTCACGGTATCGTTCGGCAGTTTTGGGGGTCGTCAACAAAGGTAGCTGTTGGTCTGATTTCTTCCACAAGGAAAAGTAAAATTAAACACGTCTCAAAAAGCTCGGTTGGCCAAACATTCGGGAAAACTAAGGAAGATTGCCAGTAGAAAACTATCTTGGAAGCGTAAACGTGCCATTATAGTTCAAGACGGGTATGGATTTTTCTCGTTCCTCTTCCCCCTGGTTTCTACAATTATCAGCGCGATAGCCGGAAATAATTCATGATTATGCAGTACGCCCAGAAAATGTTACTCATCCCTATCGGAACGCTCAAACATGATCCCTTCCCCCATCCTCAAAAGCAGGTGGTAACGGCTTTAGACGGTGATATGAATTCTATTCTAGTTTTAAAGGGTGATATGAATTCTATTCTAGTTTTAAAGGATTTGGACGATAGTTCAAAATGGCATCTAAACGAGCAGAATCTACAAAGGTACACTACCCAGGTAGCAATTCACCATGTAAATTGCGTGTATTTTGAGTGTACTTAGTATATATAACGTGTTTGGGTTTTTCATAAGTGTAAAACACGTGGAGTATACGTTGAATATATGACGTTAATAGAGCTAATGATTTATGGCGTGTAAAACACGTGAAGTATAGGTGGATAATATCGCGTTAATTGTGATGTTGATTTAGGGAGTGTAAAACACGTGGGGAATAGGTTGGAACTATCACGTTAATTGTGGAGTATATTTACTCGTGTAAAACATGTGGAGTTTTGGTTGAACACATCACGTTAATTTGGTGGCGATGTAAAGCGTGTACAACACGTGGAGTATAGGTTGAAAATATCACGCTAAATTTGGTGATGATTTAGGGCGTGTAAAACACGTGGGGAATAGGTTAAAACTATCACGTTAGTTGTGGAGTACATTTAGACGTGTAAAGAACGTGCAGTTTTGGTTGAACACATCACGTTAATTAGGTAGCGATTTAAAGCGTGTACAACACGTGGAGTAAAGGTTGAAAATATCACGCAATTGTTGGTGGTGGTTTACGGCGTGTAAAACACGTCGGGAATAGGTTGAAACTATCACGTTAGTTGTGATGTAAATTTAAACGTGTAAAACTCGTGAAGGTTCGGTTGAACACATCACGTTAATTTGGTGGGGATTTCAAGCATGTACAACACGTGGAGAATACGTTGAAAATGTCACGCTAATTTTGGTGATGATTTAAGGCGTATAAAACACGTGGCTATAGGTTGCAACTGTCACGTTAATTGTGGTGTATATTTAGACGTGTAAAACACGTGAAGTTTTGGTTGAACACATCACGTTAATTTGGTGGGGATTTAAAGCGTTTAATACACGTGAACATGAAGTTGAATTTAACAGTTACTCAATATGCCTAAATCACGTGACAATGGCGTTGAAAAGAACAAGATATTTGTATATGTGATGGAAGTTGATTCAAACAAAGTAGTTCCAATATATACTATTTCTAACATATGAAATTATTGGTTAATTTATAGTTTCACAATGTATTTAACTTTAAACTTCTAGTAAATCAAATTTCCACACATACAATTTTATTAATATAATGTTTGGAAAGGCAAGCACAGGTGATATGTATGGGTACAAATAAATAAGTGATTATTGTATAGACTTCACCGTTGGTATTCATCGTTGTTAAGACCGACCGTCATTCACAGCAAATTGTTGAAGCCCACATTTTCTTTCTCCAATTTGGCAATGACACCTACCATCTACTACCGTTTTCTATTGACATTTTCCCTGGAGTAATAATATAGGATTAAAAATTAACATTGCCTAATAAGTGCTTTAAAATACAGCTATGTCTCCTTCAGTATAGTGCTCCTAAAAAATAGGTAGGGTGTTCGGCCGTTCGCTTTTTTGAATCTTTCATTTTAAATCGAGGTCTAAAAAATATTAGACCTCCTTATCTATCGTAATGTTTTAACCATTTGGTTTTCGGTCGGCTTTGCGTTTAAAGGGATAGGATCAATGTTTCCGACTAGTACAAGATGAGGGCAGTTTTAGGTAAAAAAAATGTGCCTAAAATTATGTGTGCCAAAAAAATTCGAATTAAAACGTTTAAAATTAAGAAAAAGTACGTTAGATATTTTGAAATTCAAACTAGCCGCGAAATACCGCCCAACTTGTTTTTCACACTGTGACGTTGCAAATGTCTCTTGATTCATTGGTTGTTTGGAAATAGGAGAATGAAGGGAGCTCGAGACCACTGTATAGTAGCTTTTCACTTTCACTATCACTGGGGAAGCGGCACATATTTGAGAAGACCATTGTAAACATAATTCTGATTTTTCATGTTTATTATCCTTTGTTCTCTTAACTCTCGGTTACGTTGTAGAGTAAGGATGATAGAGATTTGTCAAAATTGTTACAGGTATTGTCCAAAACACCACATTTTTGCGCTATTTTGGCAAAGGCTTAGCTTCCATGTATAATAATGGTATGGCCATATTTTAGCCTATTGGCCCTAATCTAAGCTTTAACATATTTTTAATGGTAATTAAACATAGTAAAACTATTACTTTGAACACCAAAATTACAGTGAAACTCTATACCTTCCTTTATAACTTTCAAAGCATCCCCGTATCGAAATGAGTTATATTAATTTGGCGAAAATGCAGAATAGTATGAAAACTACTTTTAGGAGTAAATCTACTGTACCTCCGAGCGAGAGGAGAGTCGCGGGAGTAATTCAGTTTTTTCGCTCGTGTTTTTGCAAACGACTGCAGAGGGGGCAGTGATCGGAGCGGCGCCGAAAACTAATACTTTTAAAAATTAATTAAAAATAGTTAAGTTATTAAAACTATCAATATCTATATATTTTTGAAAACGTAATTTTAGGTTCTATCTGATTTAAAAAAAATGAAAGCTTTTCATTAGAAGTCAAAAGATTGATTCTATCCCTTTAAGCATGGTTTTCACTTGACCGAAAAAAACTACTTTGCAGCTGGACGTCAAACGTCAGATTTGTTTTAACGTTGTCGCCCAGCGTTATAGCGTTTTCACTTAGCGTAGTTCCCGCAAATAATGGAACCAAGGCTTAACAGATAAACTGAACACTGCACTAATTGCACTTTCTTTTTTTGCAATCTTTGTTTCTAATATCATACAGATTTGTATCGTTCCTAACCTCTTCAATAAACCTTTCAGCATTGAACTTCGGCACTTTCAGGGATTTTTATTAGTGACTGACTCGATTAGGATCGAAATAAATAAAAAGATGGCGGACCGCGGACGGCCTCTTTCGAACACGCGTGGTCGAAAATGACGTCACGACTCTAGCTTATTGCTGATTGGCTCACGCTGTCGCCACTTCTAATCGATCACCTCCAAGCTAAAACTGAACTAAATTGAACTGAACTAAAAAACTAAACTGTTAACTTAGAAAACAAACCATGTTTGAACTTTGATATCTAAATAGACATTCTGGTAAAAAATGATGATCTTACATTTATAAAAACCCATTCCATTTTTTAAAGAAGGCAGTTATCTTAGAGATCTCGGCGGAGTAACTTAATTTTAAATCAAAACAATTGACGCGCAGTTAGAGTAATTTTGCTGTAATGTTTTTAAACTAATAAACTGAAGTATTAAGTAAACATCCGTATCAAGAATTAGTCAATTTATCACAACCTTGAACAAGGGAAGAATAGTCGCGACATTTTGGTGCCGAGACCCGGGAGCAGAGAACGAGAAGTAAATATCGTGGCATTCGAATAGAGAAGAATTACGAGACAGTTCAAGGGAAGTCATTGAGAGGGACTTGTAGAGGTGCTATATTGACTGATCCACGGTATGGAAGCCGCAAAGAAAGCTAGAGGTGTACTTCGTCAAAGAACCACTAAGTTGCTAAACCAGCTCGAGAAAGCCTTAGAAGAAGACAATTTGGTCAAGGACGAGTTAGAAGAGATTCTGGAACAGCTGGAAAGCAAGAACACCAGTCTTAATGAGCTGAATATTCAGATCCAAGAGCCAATGGACGAAGACGAGATCGAAATGGAGATCGCGGTATCTGAAGACTACAAAGAGAAGATAATCAAATGGAGAACGAAATTGAACAGAGCAATTAAATCCCTAGAGGCTCAAAGAGGAGACGAGTCATTCCGGTCAAGTTTGGAAGCTCAAGATCAACCTAATAGAGAGAGAAACCGCGGGATCAGAGCAACCGTAAAGCTACCTCATTTGACCATTCCCAAGTTCATTGGGGACTTCTCGTGCTGGCAGAACTTCTGGGGACAGTTCGAAGCATCCATACACCATAATCCAGCATTGGCGACTGTAGACAAGTTTGTATACTTAAAGTCATTCCTCGAGGGTCCGGCGTTGCAGGCTATTGGAGGTTACTCGCTGTCGGACGAGAACTACAGAGCGGTGGTAGAGAAGCTTAATGAACGTTTCGGCAAGAAGTCTCAAGCCGTCAACAGTCATATGGTAACGCTGTTGCATCTACAACCTGTAAGGAGAGCCACGGAGGTAACATTGCTAAGACAGCTATATGATACTTGTGAAATACAAGTAAAGAGTCTTGAAGCATTGGGAACGACCATGGAGACATATGGAACCTTCTTATACCCCATTCTTACGCGACTCCTGCCACAGGAGATACTATTGGACTTCAACAAAAACTATGCAGACGAGGAACAAGACGCGAGACATCTGTTGAATCATCTCAAGCGAGAGGTGGAGAGCCGAGAAAAGACCATGGTCCTATGCGTACCTAATAGAGCCGAAGAAGAGGGTGGAGCTGCAGGCGTGGGACGTTGGAGTTCACACAAATCGAAACATGAGCCTAGTTATTTCCAGAGTCTGCAGAATCCAAAGGCCGTGTCCCAACAACAGCGGTCCTCAAGACTGCCGTCTCGAAAACCTGCCTTTTCTGTGGAAGTACGGAGCATCCAACGGAAGAATGCGAAGCCTTATCATTAGAGCAGAAAGGTGAGCAGATAAGGAACCAGAATAGATGTTTCCTTTGCTTGAGTCAAGGTCACCCGGTACGCCGTTGCACATCAAAAGCAAAATGTCAACACTGTGGGAGAAAGCATCATGCATCTATCTGTCGGCAGAGATTCAATGAGACTTCAAAATCTGGAGCGGAAAAACCGGACGAAAGTGAGAAACATCAAGAACCCGAGAAAAGATCCCTCACCATGACAACATTTATCCCACGGCCACCAGAGAAAGAAGTTCGACGCAAGTTATTTCTTCAAACTGTAGTTGTTTACGCAGAAGGAAGAAATACCAGAGCTCCCGTGAGCTGTCTATTTGATGGGGCTAGCGAAGGGACCTTCGTACGAGAAGATTTGGTACGAAGCTTAAAATTACCTGTCGTAAAGGAGGAACTCGTCAACGTATTTGCCTTTGGGAAGTCAGAGCCGGAAAGAGTCACCAGAAGAACTGTAAAATTAACGCTTCGAAGCGTAATGGATTCCAACATCACTGCCCAAATCGAAGCCTTAGAGGTACCAACCATCAGTGGAGCTATCGTTACCGTTCCTGGGGAATGCATTCGACAGCAATTAGACGAGAAAGAAATAACGCTGGGCGATATGGACCAAATCGAAGGAGTCTCCGTTTCGCAGGATGTACCCATTTTAATTGGCGTCGACTATTTCTGGTCTCTAAATACTGGAGAGACGAGGAGGCTCGATAATTCCCTGGTAGCTGTGAAGAGCGTATTCGGATGGTCTGTGCACGGAGTTCAAAACCAATCTGTGGCGGTCAACTCAATCCAAGTCATGAGGGTCGGAATCCAGAATGAAGAACTTGCGAAATCTCTCAAAGCCTTCTGGGAGATTGAATCCTTGGGGATAAAGGAAGAGAATACACATACCATGGTCGAAGAAAGTGTACTTGCCAGTCATGAAGACACTCTGGAATTTGAGGATGGAAGATACAAAACCAGTCTTCCATGGAAGGACAACAAAGACAAAATTGGGGATAACATCGCCTTGTCTACGAAGCGACTGGGTTCTCTTATCAAGAAGCTACGACATGATCCCGTTCTGTTCCAGAGATACGAAGACGCCATAAACGAGATGCTGGCTCAGGGCTTTGCTGAACGAGTACCTGAAGAGAATATCGCCATGAGAAACGGAGTGCATTACCTTCCGCATTTCCCAGTCCTCCGAGACGACAAGACCACTACAAAGCTCAGAGTAGTCCATGATGCTTCCGCCCATGAGAAAGGATCGCCTACACGTTGGACCAAGTTTAGTCCCAGATTTGCTAATAATCCTGCTTCAATTCAGACAACATCGGATCGCTCTAATGAGCGACGTTGAAAAAGCGTTCCTGCAGATAGTCCTCAAGCCAGAAGACCGAGATTATGTCCGATTTTTATGGATTACCAAGTTACCGAAACAAGACGAGCCACTTCAAGTAGTACACTTACGAATGACGAGAGTTTTGTTTGGAGTGGCCTCCAGCCCATTCCTTCTCGCGGCCACCTTGCATCATCATTTGAAGAAATTCCATGAAAAGTATCCTGTCCTCAGCGAGATGTTAGCCAAAAGGCTCTACGTTGACGATCTTGTAACCGGTGCCGAGTCTAAGCACGAAGCAAATGAAATCTACCATGGATCGAGAGAGATATTTTCCGAAGCTGGAATGAACCTACGCAAGTGGGTTACGAACTGTGAAGACCTCGAAATTCAATGGTCCGAAGATCAAGCACCAGTGACGCTATTGAACCAAGAATCAAACTCCAACTTGCTGAAAGTACTTGGGATAGCTTGGAACCCGAAGAAAGACATCCTAACTTTCGATATATCTACTCTACTGGCGTTCCTGAGGGAGACCCAAGATACAAAGAGAGGGGTACTCAAGGCGGCGGCTAGACTATTTGACCCGATCGGACTGTTATCACCATATCTCATCAGAGTCAAGTGCCTTTTTCAAAAACTGTGGATAAAAGGCGTTGGTTGGGACGACAAGTTACCTTCTGACATTCTAACGTTATGGAACGACTGGGTCAAAGAGCTGAAGGAGTTCGGGAAAATGTCGATTCCACGATGGTACTATTCTGGAATCCATGGAAAAGTTGTCGATAAAGAGATTCACCTTTTCTGTGACGCGAGCGAGTCGGCCTATGGAGCAGTAGCGTATATTCGTTACGAGACGGACAAGGGAGAAATTGGAGTCTCATTAGTATCGTCGAAAACCAGAGTCGCCCCGATAAAGTCACTCACCATACCAAGGCTTGAGCTTATGGCAGCTTTCATTGGATCTCGCCTACTGAAGACGACGATGGAAAGTTTTGAAGGAGCAATTACTGCTTACCGATGCTGGACCGATTCAGAGATAACGCTACACTGGATCCGTGGTGTGTCGAGGGAGTGGAAACCCTTTGTCGCCAACAGGGTGATGGAGATCCAATCAAGTACCAATCCGAATTGCTGGTCACATGTAGCTGGAAAGGAGAATCCTGCGGATCTAGCGTCAAGAGGCTGCTCGGTAGACACCTTGAACAAGACAGCTCTATGGTGGAAAGGTCCAAGCTGGCTTTCGGAAAAGAGAGATCAATGGCCATGTCAATCCAGGTCAACGGTCTGTACTCTAGACGAGTCAGTTACCAAGGAGAAGAGGAACATTATCACGTTGGTTTGCCGCGTCACAACAGAACCGCTTTTGGACATAAAGAGATACAGCCGAATCAGCCGTGTGTACAGAGTGACGGCATGGGTACGTCGCTTCATCCACAATATAATAATCGCAAACGATGAAAGACGCAAGGGACCTCTGTCGGCTGCAGAACTTCAAGATTCCAAACTCTTCTGGGTACGAGAAATTCAAAAAGAGAGCTATCCGGATGACTACCATTGCCTACAAGCAGGCGAACCAATAGCGAAGACATCAAAACTCCTTCAGTTTCGTCCATTCCTCGACAACGATGTCATACGTTTGGGAGGACGACTTCAATTCGCCAATATCAGCGATGAACTTAAACACCCACTCATCATTCCCGCAAATAATTGGCTAACACAGATAAAAGCGATCGAGGCTCATCAAAGGGTGAAACATTGTGGACTTGAAAGCACCTTGGCGCAATTACGAGGAGAATTTTGGATACCGCCAGGACGCCAGTTAGTCAAAAGAGTCGTAAACCGATGTGGTAGATGTAGAAGATTCCGGACAAAGCCTGCAGCTCAGATAACAGCACCTTTACCAGTCGATCGAATAGTAGAAACACCTCCATTTGTTACCACAGGAGTTGACTTTGCCGGCCCTCTATTCATAAGGAGCGGAGAAGAACACGAGAAGGCGTACATCGCGCTCTATACATGCGCAGTCACCAGAGCAGTGCATTTGGAGGCAGTAACGGATCTGAGCACGGAGAAATTTATATTATCCTTTCGACGTTTCATTGCCCGAAGAGGACTCGTCACTACGGTATACTCGGACAATGCGAAAACATTCAAGAGAGCTGAGAAAGAGTTAAAAACTCTTTACGGAAGGATAAACCAAGACGATTTCCGGAACTTCCTGGGACAACAATGCATACATTGGAAATATATCGTTGAGAGAGCGGCTTGGTGGGGAGGCTTTTGGGAGAGGATAGTACAGTCAGTGAAGGAATGCCTCAAGAAGACCCTCGGACGAAGCAGTTTAACTTATGAAGAGCTAACAAGCAGCCTGGCGGAGATAGAAGCAGTTTTGAATACCAGACCGATGACTTACACCTACACTGATTTAGGGGAGCCCTCCCCCTTAACTCCTTCTCACTTCCTCATCGGCAAACGACTGAGCTGTCTTCCGAGTGCCAATTTTGCTGATATGCCACCCACAGCCTGTAGAAGTCAATTAACCAGACGACTTCGCTATAGACAGAGGATTCTTGACCAGTTCTGGAACCGTTGGAGCAAAGCCTACCTCCTGGATTTGAAGACCGCTCACGCAAGCAAACCAGTCCATGACGTGGTGGAATTTAAGAAGGACGATATAGTACTCCTGGCGGAACCAAAACTTCCTCGTCAAAGTTGGCGCATGGGACGAATTCAAGAAGTCTTCCCGGGACGAGATGGAAAGGTCCGAGCAGTCGCCGTCAAGCTTCCAGGAGGATCCACAATAAGGCGAGCAGTCCAAATGCTTCATCGATTCGAAGTCACTGACGGATGAACGGAGTCCATGGTGGGGAGAATGTCGCCACTTCTAATCGATCACCTCCAAGCTAAAACTAAACTAAACTGAACTAAATTGAACTGAACTAAAAAACTAAACTGTTAACTTAGAAAACAAACCATGTTTGAACTTTGATATCTAAATAGACATTCTGGTAAAAAATGATGATCTTACATTTGTATAAAAACCCATTCCATTTTTTAAAGAAGGCAGTTATCTTAGAGATCTCGGCGGAGTAACTTAATTTTAAATCAAAACAATTGACGCGCAGTTAGAGTAATTTTGCTGTAATGTTTTTAAACTAATAAACTGAAGTATTAAGTAAACATCCGTATCAAGAATTAGTCAATTTATCACAACCTTGAACAAGGGAAGAATAGTCGCGACACACGCAGAGCGTTATCGTTGAACGCGGCCGAAAAAATGGAAAGCTAATATCGTCACACTCAACGTAATTTCTGTCCAGCGTAACTATGTTTTTTTTCGGTTGTCGCTCGACGTCGGGCGAAAAGTCGTGATTTACGCCAAGTGAAAACCGTGCTTTAAGTATGGTACGATGTGGCTGCTATTATGAGCCCTTGGGTCGTCCTTGTTATTAATTCATTCAAAAGAACAAAAGTGTGGATACCAATCACGCTGAATTTATGAATCTGGTGGTTCCTGAAGTCGAGGGTCAGGGCCAGGTCGACGTTGTTTACCTCGATCTGGCCAAGGCCTTCGACAGAGTTTCTCACCCATATTTATTAGATAAACTTCAGGGTCTCGGAGCAGGTGGTTCACTACTTAATTGGTACTGTTCCTACCTTGCGGATCGCGTCAATGTCCTTAAATGTAACGGCTCCATGACTTCAACCACCTTCAAACTTAACTGCGGCGTTCCACAAGGTTCGTCGCTTGGACCGATTTTATTCAACATTTACATTTACGACTTACAATTTTTGGTTAAATATTCGCACCTTTTTCAATTCGCTGATGATAACAAAGTTTGTAAAATCATTAACTCACCTCGCGATAGCGCGGAGTTACAATTGGAACTTGACGCAATCTCCAGTTGGTGTCTTCACCATAACATTCCAATCAATCCCACAAAATCGGTGCATGTCATCTATACTAGAAGATTTTGCCATGAGGTGCGATCAGAATATGTCTTACACAATGCTGCCATTCCACAATGGACTACCATAAAAGACCTTGGCGTTATATTCGATCGACAACTTTTAATTAGAGAACATGTCAATTTAACGGTCAGTATGACTCGCCGCACATTGGCAGTAATACTCAAACTGGCGAGAAAGCTAGGTTCGCTCTCCCATTTTCGGCTTCTCTATCTAAGTCTGGTTCGGTCCCGCATCTTGTATGGTTGTCTCGTTTGGTCTGGCTGCAGTGTATACTTAAAAAATAGGATCGAGAGTATACAAAGAAAATTTATCCTCTATTGTCACACTTTCTATTTAAAAGATAAAGTATATGATTACCTCTCTTTCTTGAAAATTGTAAAAATTGCCACTTTGGACCACATTTGCAAAATTTTTGATGTACAATTTGTCTATAAGCTTGTAAATAATACAACTCCATCCCCCATTTTGCTCTCAAACCTTACCTTTTTAGTGCCAAAAAATCTACGTCGATGTGCCCTATTCTATAACTCAAGAATTAGCAGAAATCCGAATATAAGAATGCAGCATTCCTGCAATCTCCTCAATGATAGATTTGACATATTTTCTGATAACTTGAATACAATAAGTTAATTTCAACTATGTCTCAAACTTTTATTTTCCTTGTATAAATCTCTAGTCATGTCTTAATTATTAATCGATTGTACATACTATTTATGTAAATGTGTATTTTCTCGTGAACCACTACGGTTCTTTTTATGCACAATAAACAAGATATTCATTATTGATCCCTCAATACGTATTCCCTTTAAATTAATTAATTTCATGATAAAATGTTTTCGGAAAATGGAATTGTTCTTAAAAAAGCGTTGTAACGGTGGAAATTCTTATTGTCAAAATTAACTCAAAATTTATAAAACGAATTTATCTTTCCAATTCTATTTTTAAAATTTAAAAAAAAAAGTAACCAAATACACAAATATCAATTCAAAGAAACTGAGGGTATTGTCCGGTCTTGGGACTCTTGAATGCAGGCATTCAAGATACCTTGACAAATCAGCCCCTTTGTATCTACCCAAGATGGGAGCGTTCCAACTGCTGCAGAGGTTGTTTGCCCCATCCCGTCCATTCGCTCCGCTAAGGTCAACATTTGGAACTTGCAAGAGTGACCCCTTTGCCTATTCACTCCTAACCTCTCCCCACATGTAAATAGAGTTTCCTCCTTATAAAAATAACTAGAAAGAAAACAAGGTTGCCAAACTAAATATTTTTGTATAGTTGTAAGTAGTGTTAACATAAGGACACCTGCAAAATGTTATTGAACTCGAAAGTCGGGAACGTCCAAAATGATGTAGGTGGTTTTTCCACAATAAGACTAACGTGTTCGAGAGGACGCGAGGTCCGAAGAATTTTGAAAAACAGAGAGTCCGATCGGATACTTGATAGAAATAGGACGAACGTTTTTGGTCCTCGACCCCTTTGCGCGCCCTAACCTTGGCGATCATGAGTTTGGGGCTCGGACGCTGACGATCCGCGATTGGAATGAAAAGTCCCGCGCGTTCCTTTTTGTTTATGCGTGCAAAACCAAATCCTAATAAACTTAGCCTATAAGAAAGGAAATTCCGAGTCCATCTAAAAACCCGGGTAATGAAATTAATAAGATAAGCGCGCCATCATTATTAAAAACCTGTGCGCGGTACCGCGTTAATAACAACCTGGCGCGATACGTGAATACGAAAAACCTGTGCGCGAAGTAAATCGCGCAACAAAGGATTTACCACGTCCGAGAATTGGATAATCGTCGGCCCGCAAATATCTGCAATGGACTCCCCGAACTACCTGAGTATCTACCCGCTAATAGGGTTTATTTTATTAATTATGCTTTATTGAATATTTTGTGTTTTTATTATTATCGGTTCTATTGAACCTGACCTCTTGTATATATATTAAGTCTTTTAGCCTAGACCATGGTCAACACCATATTTCGTAATGATTATTTCTAGTGTTAATTAAATCTTTGTTAAATTTGGCAACCTAAACTATCTAGTTATTCCTCATCTTCTTATATCTAAATTTAAAAATCAATCCCCTAGACAACGTACCTATTCTTTATTTCTCACGCAAGTCCCAATAGTGAAGGCTTGGCGGTTACCCGGACCATATAAAACAACCTTTGTAGGGAACGAGTTCATCCCATGGGTAGTATGCAATCCTAACCATACCACTACCACACTTTCACTCTCACATCTTAAACTTATACAAAATTCCCTTACAAAATTGGGGGTCTCCTTTCCGGGATATCATGTTATATATGTCGTACAAATTTTTTTTTAATGCATTAACCCTGATTTATTAATTTCAAAATTTCGGAGTATCTCTAATCGCCCTGGTAACCCATGAATTTGCACGATTGTGCTTTATATATTTTGATAAGAATTTTTTTTGCCCCATGGTATAGATGCTATAGTGTGAATTGTATGTTGTTTTATTTGTTGAACCTTCCCAGGGTTAGTTTAGAGTGCTTTGTTTATTGATTAGTTATTAGTGTTAAATTATTTTTTATGTATAGAACGGGAGATAAAGCCCATAAGGAACACTGTGACCGTCTAAGAGCGGCACGTTTAGCAAGTCGTAACGACCGTAGGCAATCTCTCCCAATTGTTAAAACAAAACAGCCTAAATCAAAATCCAAACAAAGTCTAGTCAATATGGCTAGCAATAATTCTTCCAGAAATACCTCTCCAAATAGAAATTCTGCTAATTTATCCCAGTGGGGAATCCCCCCTTTTTCTACGGGTAACAATAACCCAAATGCCAGTATAAGCCAAAGCATGGCCACCGGCTTATCTGTTAACGCCCCCTCCGCTGTAGTAACCAGCGTGAGCAACACCTTTATCCCGCCAAATAACAACATTTTCGCTGGGGGTAACCAAAGTTTAACCCCTTCTATAACTACGGGAACAAACACCTCTACCGTACCCAATGCAGCTGGACCTAGCTCCAATATTCAACCCCCTACAGCGCCCGTAGCCAATAGCTCGGCCCCCGTTTCAATTCCCGGGGATGTTTTAACACAAATTCTTAACCAACTCTCAGCGTTATCATTACAAAATCAACAATTTTCAACCATGATAGCTCACCTACAATCCGCAGTAGCTCCTGCACCACCCCCTAATAGCATAGCTAATACACCATCTAATAATCCGGGCAGTGTTAATGTAGCAACTAATCAAATTTTACCAGCGAATAGCCCTGGTAGCGCAAATCAATCGACTAATCAGTTTTTACCACCTAACCTAGGTAGTCAATTAAGTCAGGCACCCATTATGGGAACGCCCCCATTACCCATGCCAAATAGCGCGCCCCAAAATACGTTTAATACCCCAGCGCCCAGCGTAGCTAATTACTCTATAACGTCAAACACCAATGCCTCTACAGCGCCACCACCCATGTATTGTCCACCAACTACCCCATTTATGTTTTCCAACCCATTACCTGAACCCACCTACGCCGGGAATCCCACAGATGCAGGCCCGAAATTATTCTTATGTAGAATTAAACAAATGCGCATGACTTATAACGTTCCAGAACCCATATTCACCCAACAATGGGTGCCCACTTTATTAACTGGCCCAGCGTTGGAATGGTTCTATACGCAAAACGCAATTACCCCTTTTTCCGACTTAAGGCTCGTTTTCAATGAAAAGCAAATGCGCTTCAAGCTTTTGCTTCTATGGGAAAAAAAATCGCGAATGATATCGCCGCGCTCGCGCGTGAGAGAAAACCAAAACGCGCAAACCTAGAGGTCGTTTTCAATCTAGCTTTAAAGCGCGCGGTACGGACGTCACGTGATAGTGGGAGGCGGGCCCTGATTAAATTAAAACAAATATGGCGGTCACTTCCAGGAGACGACGTTATTTAATTCAGAGGAAATTACTATTAATACAATTGTATTATGCAATTACCTTAAATGCCAAGAAAAAATATAAACGTAAGAGATGGTGGGTTCACCCTATTTGGAGGAAACGAAGTGTCGAAGGACATTATAATACTCTGGTATGTAAATATGTTTATTCCTGACATGAGCCGTGAAATATTTGTTAACAGTATTTACATGTTGAATTTCTTATTGTTTAAACTTAATTAGATGAGAACTATGAGAAAAACAGATGGAAAAAAGTTTTCAAATTTTACGAGAATGGAACCAAAATTATTTGATAAACTTTTGGAGTTGGTATCATCTCATCTGAAGAAGAATCCTCCTGGTCGAAAACCAATTACCCCAGGAGAAAGACTTGCGCTTACGTTGCGGTATTTCTTAATAATTTTAATTGACATTGTATTAATATATAGTGAAGTCCACCCATGTGATAATTTGATTTCAAAATTAGATATTTGGCTACTGGAGATGGATTCGATTCCATGGCATATGCCTTCCGCCTTGGAAAAACTACAACTCACAACATCATTAAAGAAACCTGTCAGGCCCTTTGGGATGTTCTCCAACCTTTGTATTTAGCAGTAAGAATTGTTTTGAATATAGAAATCCCTTTTCAAAATTATAATTATAATAAAATCTTTAGAAACCCACGGAAGATATTTGGAAGATGGCCGAAGCCGAGTTTCGCACACGATGGAATTATCCTACATGTTGCGGTGCCGTTGACGGCAAGCATGTAATGATTCAACAACCGTCAAACAGTGGAACCTTGTATTATAATTATAAAGTAAGCCTTTCAAGGTGGTGAAAAGTATATGTAGGCCTATATTCTAAATTTTGAATAATTATTGTGATTCTTTTGGTCAGAGTTTCAACTCCATAGTTTTGATGGCTGTCGTAGATGCTAAATACAGGTTCCTCGTTGTCGATGTTGGTGGATATGGGTCCCATTCTGATGGTGGCATATTTAAATCGTCCTCTTTTGGACAAGCTGTTGAGAATAACGAAGCTGGATTTCCACCGCCAGTCATCTTGCCAAATACCAACATAATTTCTCCTCACGTACTTGTCGGAGATGATGCATTCCAATTATTGCCCAATTTCATGAAACCCTATTCTCGAGATGGTCGTCTTTCAAATTCTCAAGTGATTTTCAACTATCGGTTAAGTAGAGCTAGGTATATATTATATTAATATTTAAATATTTTAGTCTTGCATTAAATATGTCCACATTTTCAGGAGGTGCAGTGAAAATGCATTTGGCATACTAGCTACACGTTGGAGGGTCTTCCGAAGACCCCTTCTTTTGAAACCAACAAATGTTGATAAGGTTATTCGAGCCTGTGTAGTTTTACACAATTTTTTGCTAATCGAAGAAGAAAAGTTGCAACAAAAACAGTATTGTCCAAATGACTTTGCCGATGTGGTTGATAAAACAGGAAAAATTGTTAAAGGCAAATGGCATGATAAACTGAGAGCTGACCCAGCGAAAGCATTTCAAATGCCAAAGGCTACATCAGCAAGAAATTACAGCAGAAAAGTGGCCGAGATTAGGAATAATTATGCGAAATATTTTGAAGGAGCAGGCAGCGTAGACTGGCAATGGGATTTGAAGGGTGTAAAAAAACCGACTGATGAATGAGATCATAAAATTTTATTAAAATATTTGCTAAACTTAATTGTTGTCTTCAATATAATTTATTATGATGTCAATTACATCTCTTTCACATCGGCGTCGTTTCCTGGGATCAACATCTCTCAATAAACTTGCCGCATAATCAGCGAATGCCGTTGCTGAATCATCAGGCTTATTCAATTGTCTGAAATTAAACATATCAATTATAAGATAAGATCAAATATATTAAATCAAAAGTCAAGAAAAACTAATTATTTTCTCAGAAATAGTTTCGGTTCATTCATAAAATTCAGTGAGAATGGCTTTCAAAATATAAGCATATTTTTAGAGATAAATGCATATACGTCAGTCGTCTCCAAAAGTGTTTTGTTTGAAAATTATGGAAAATGTGTTTCATAACTTTCTGCAGAATATTTGCTGATAATTATTTTAAATACTTACTTATTACATTCCGCCAAGGCTTCTAAAACTGAAGAAGGTGGAATGGAATGATATTCCTTCTTTTTTTTCGATTTTTCCGCAGCTCTGTCATACATCTGTTTCCTTTTGGCCACGCTAATTTTCTCACTGCTGACTTCTTCCGAACTCTTTGATTCCCCTGAGTTTATTTTTGACGATCCAGGGGTTGGGTTATTCAGGTCCTGAATCTCATTATCGTCTTCGTGATCCGAGATTTCCTCATTCACAGTGAATTCTTTACCCATGAATGAGCAAGTGAATGTCCCAGAATCTCCAACCTCAGCCTTGGGCAATGTAGAGGAAATTTCTTCCTCCGTACTCTTGGTCGAGCTATCTTCCACATTTAATTTGGCAGTGGAGAAATTGGAGATGGTGCTAACAATAATATACGATAGTACTATTATTAAAAACCTCACAAATATATAACAGTGTCAAAGGGTTTGGTTCTGGTTAGAATAGTTTGTGTTTGAAAGGACAACGGTGAAAGTGTGGAAAGTTCTAGGCTACTAAATATTATACATACGGTCTCCTTTTAACTATGTCTTTTAAAAACATCAACATTTTAAAATAAGGCCAGGTAATGGAATCTAAAAGTGAATCGTCGGCTTCTTGCCCACTCTTGGAGGTTGTCGCAAGGTGATAATGATTTCGAAATGTGTCGAAACAAGACTTCCATTTCTTTTTGCATATATCCTCTAATGAATAAATTAAGTAACATTACTTAAAACTTATCGTTTAATAGGCAATTTATGTATGTACTCACTTGACAACCCCAGTTCCGTGGAAATTTCCTTCCAAGAGTTTTCTGTTAAATCCCTATCTTTATACTCAACTAAGCCTCGGTTCCATATATTTGGATGGTTTTGCACTAAAGAAATCAGCGCCTCTTTCACTTCCGCTTCCTTCTTTTTCTCGCATTCTTTTTCTAACTTTAGAAGTTCTTTCAACTCTTTTTTGTTTGGTGCCATTACTGTTTTATATCAAATTAAATAGCTAAAATCCTTTTATAAACCGCTGTCAAGTCAATCGGAGATTTTTACCCTCGTCGTCCCGAACCCAACTGTGATTGGAGGCCTAGTAGTGACGTCAGAACAATTGTAGCTCCGATCGCGCAAAGCTCAAGCAAATATCTATCCTAAATAGATATGAGCGTTAACGAATATTGACGCAAAAGCGTGGTGTATGAAGCTTCACGCTCACGCAGGAGCGAGAATGAAAACGGGTACCATTTTCGCTTTAGCGTTTTGCTTGAATTTTTAAAGCAAAAGCGCGCTTTTTTATTGAGAAAAGCTTGATTGAAAACGAGCCTTTAGTCACTTTCGAAAACGCTTTGCGCACCAGATTCGAAAGAAAAGAGCACGATGAAAACATTAAAGGGAAGATTACCGATAGGATACAACGCGCGCAAGAATCCGTGCATGAGTACGCGGAAGCAATTTTAAAACTATGTCATCAGTTAGTTAACCCTCCAGATGAGAGAAAACAGATAAAATACGTCTTTCGTAATATGCGTGACGATATCAAACCATATTTAGCTACCAAAACTTACACTTCTCTCAGAGAATTATTAGATGATGCCTCGGGAGTAGAAAGATCTGTAAACAAGCAAAAACGAGGGGTGGAAACCAATAGTTCTACTTCCACAGTTCAAAATCCTCCGCATTCTCAAAACCCGAGGTATAATAATAGTATCAGTCAGAATTGGAACTCAGGGCCTCACAGACCCTCATTTAACCATCTTAATCCGCCTCACGGAAATAATTACCAAAATCCTCCTAACCCCAACACTCAGCCTAAAGTTATAGCTCAGAGTAATAATACACAAAGATGGGTCCCAACCTGTCACAGATGTTCGCAAAAGGGTCACATTAGTCCTGCGTGTCCCAATTATCCCCCTAATAATTTAAACCATCAAAACCCCCAAAGTTCGGGAAACGCCAATCCGGCTGGTGCCCACGGGTTCAGCAACCAGTCTGTACCGCAATCAGCTCTAACGACTCCGCGGCCCACGAACCCGAACCCCTTCCTATAAACCCTATATGTCAACCTGATTTTTCTACTGAATCCCAAGACTTTTTAGATATTTATTTAGGCACCATACCTGGCACCGCTCTTGTAGATGGGGGTTCAACCCATACTCTACTTCATAAAGACTTAAAACCCATTTTAGAAAGCTTGGGTTATGCAACCTCCAACACCTCTATATTAGCCCTTGATCAACCGGATGGAAGTCTATTAGCCACCCACGGTGCTGTTACAGTACCATTTTGTTTACCCAGAAAAGAAACCCCCTTTCAGGCAGTCTATGTATCTGAAATTAATTACCAATGTATATTAGATAAGGATATTTTACGCCAGATCGGCATGTTAGTCGACTATGGACTTAATAGCTTTTGTTACCGAGACGCATTAGACAATAGTTTTTACTTCAAGGGTATTGCGTCATCCAATCATGGTAGTGTTTGCCGATTAAACGCAGTATATCAGCTTATTAACGAAGCTAAGGTATTAGATAATCCCCATAGTTTAATTGATGAAGAGGGTATAATTAAGGCCTTAGCCACGGCTACCTTACCAGTTGATCAGGCGCAAGTACTAGAGAATTTAGTTTATAAATACAAGAATATTTTCTCTACCGTACCCGGAAGGACGACCTGTATAGAACATTATGTCGATCTCACTGATCCTAGACCCATTTCCGTTCCTCCATATCGAGTTTCTACCCCCAAACGTGTTCTCATTGATGAAACCATCAATGAAATGTTAGAACAAGATATAATTGAACCTTGTAATGGCCCCTGGGCTAGTCCAATCATAATCATCCCCAAAAAGGAAGGCGGAAACCGCCTTTGTATCGACTACCGAAAATTAAATGCCGTGACCCGTCGTGATGCCTACCCCCTCCCCCGTATATACGATATACTTGAGTCAATACATAATCCGAAGTTTATCACTACACTCGATATGCGGGCGGGATACTGGCAGGTACCCCTCCATGAATCCCATCGCGACCTAGGTGCCTTTGTCACCCACCGGGGACTCTTTAGACCCAAAGTCTTAATGTTTGGTATGACAAACGCACCGGCAACCTTCCAGAGGATGGTTAATTCCTTGTTTTTAGACCTCTCGGGACGGGGCGTTTGCGCATACCTGGACGATTTAATAATAGACTCACAGGATTTCGAGTCCCATATACGCACCTTAGCCGAGGTCTTTGACCGACTCATGCGAGCCGGCCTCACTATAAAGGCTTCTAAGACACAGTTTTGTCAAACCGAATGCAAAATCTTAGGGCACATAGTGTCAGAATCAGGCATCCAAGTCGACCCAGACAAAACCTCCACTATACGTGATTTCCCCGCACCCAAAAACATAAAACAACTAAGAAGGTTTTTGGGCATGGCATCCTACTACCGTCGATTTGTAGAAAACTTTTCAAAGGTCGCCAGCCCTCTAAATCACTTATTGAAGAAAGACGTAAGGTGGCACTGGAACGCCGAGCAGGAAACCGCTTTTAACATCTTAAAAGAAAACCTAGGATCTGCCCCAATATTATGCACTCCTGACTATAACCACCCTTTTCAAATCCATTGTGACGCCTCGAACGTAGGCCTAGGAGCCGTTTTAACCCAGACCATAGACGGGAAACGCCGCGTCGTTCAGTACGCTAGTACTTCACTTAGTACCGCAGAAAGAAACTATTCCGCCGTAGAGCGTGAAGCTTTAGGTGTTTTATTTGCCGTCGAAACCTTCCGCCCTTAGGTAGAAGGCACTCATTTTGAGTTATTTACCGACAATAGCGCCATTAAATGGCTTCATAAAGCGCCCGATCCAACCGGCAAATTCGCCAGATGGAACGCCCGCCTACAGGCATTCGACTTTACCATTTCCCACGTCCCAGGCATTCATAACGTAGTTGCCGACACCCTTTCAAGGATTCCCGAATCCCTGGAAGTTGGTCATGTTTCAGCCCTGGCTTCGGCCACAACCCCGTCGCGATTAGTTCGCTTTGACAACGAGGAACTAATTAAATCCCAACGTTCAGACGAAAAATTAGGTCCCCTAATTTCTTATTTAGAAGAGAACAAACTACCCCAAGATAAAGACTTACGGGCCTGGGTAGAAGACACCGCAGTCCATTGTGACATAAGAGATCAAATCTTATACAAAGACACCGGAAAGATAGATCTCTATGGGTGGGATAACTTTAAGATTTTAGTCCCCCAGTCTCTTAGGGCCCGGTTACTACACGTGTCCCACGATATTCCCTCCGCTGGCCACTTTGGTATCAAAAAGACGATTAAACGCCTTCAGAGCCAGTACACTTGGGATAAAATGACTTTAGACATCACCAATTATTGCCGTTCATGTACCGTGTGCCAAACCACTAAAGCCCCCAACCAAGCACCGCCTGGACTCATGAAGCCTAGCGAAGTTACTAAGCCTTGGTCTGTCATTTCTCTTGACCTTAAAGGGCCATTTCCCCAATCGAAACGTGGCTTCAAGTATATTTAAGTCGTCAAATGGGTCGAGATATTTCCCCTACGGAAGGCAACCACTCCCTCTATTGTACGTCATCTTGTAGACGACGTGTTTACACGATATGGTTTACCCGACACGATTGTCAGTGACAATGGCAGTCAATTTGTAGCTAAATTATTTGACAACGTTCTTGAAAAATTGCAAATTAAGCATAGATGCACATCTGTCTATGCCCCTCAATCCAACCCTACTGAGAGATATAACAGAACGATAGGGACCATGATTACTTCCTATATTGAAGGAAGTCAACAAGAATGGGACCGCGGCCTCCAACAGTTCGCCATGGCCATACGGTCAGCGGTACAAGATTCCACGGGGTTTACTCCATCATATCTTATGTTCGGAAGGGAAATGAGAACCGCATATAGCCCACTTGTTTCTCAAAACCCAGATTATTACGACAATGGCTTAACTTCAAAAGTTTATGGTTTAACAATCCAAACTAAAGTCCAAGATGCACTTAAGGTAGCTCTGGACAATGTTCGTAAGGCACAAGCCTCGCAGAAGGCGCAGTACGACAAGCACCATAGGAATGTTGAATACGACGAAGGTTCATTAGTCTATAAAAGAACCCATTATCTTTCGAAAGCGTCAGATTATTTTTCAAGTAAACTTGCTCCTAAATACGACGGTCCATTTCGCATTGCGAAAAAGCTATCTCCTCTAACATATAGGCTAGAGTCCACGAAAGGACGTCCTTTAAAAGGCACTTTCCACATTAGAGACCTGAAGCCCTATGTTTCAAGGACTGACTTAGTCTTGCAAGATTCTGATTTGGCTGATGGGACAGGTTCCCCTGATATTTATGTTCCTAATTCCAACCCCCAACAACCCTTTGGTGGTTATAATTTGAGGCCAAGGGCCGCACACACTGGTAGAGTTCAACATTAAAGAGCCCATTCACCAGTAATATCTATTTAGCATTATTTACCCCTTTCTAGGTTTTAGAAAACCGGGAAGACATTTTTTTATCAAACTGGATAGTTGCGTACCCTAGGTACGTGATCCTTGTAATTCCAGATCATTTTAGGCCTCTTTATATGTAATTTTGTTTTTATTCATGGTATACCTGTACATATGAGATACTCTCGGTGGCATGCCACCATAATTTTTTTTGTATACGTCAAAATTTTTAACTTTTTTTTTGCCCCTGTATTGTAACATGTGTTCTCATGAGGACATGAGAAATAAGGTGGGGGAGAGTGTAACGGTGGAAACTCTTATTGTCAAAATTAACTCAAAATTTATAAAACGAATTTATCTTTCCAATTCTATTTTTAAAATTTAAAAAAAAGTAACCAAATACACAAATATCAATTCAAAGAAACTGAGGGTATTGTCCGGTCTTGGGACTCTTGAATGCAGGCATTCAAGATACCTTGACAAATCAGCCCCTTTGTATCTACCCAAGATGGGAGCGTTCCAACTGCTGCAGAGGTTGTTTGCCCCATCCCGTCCATTCGCTCCGCTAAGGTAAACATTTGGAACTTGCAAGAGTGACCCCTTTGCCTATTCACTCCTAACCTCTCCCCACATGTAAATAGAGTTTCCTCCTTATCAAAATAACTAGAAAGAAAACAAGGTTGCCAAACTAAATATTTTTGTATAGTTGTAAGTAGTGTTAACATAAGGACACCTGCAAAATGTTATTGAACTCGAAAGTCGGGAACGTCCAAAATGACGTAGGTGGTTTTTCCACAATAAGACTAACGTGTTCGAGAGGACGCGAGGTCCGAAGAATTTTGAAAAACAGAGATTCCGATCGGATACTTGAAAGAAATAGGACGAACGTTTTTGGTCCTCGACCCCTTTGCGCGCCCTAACCTTGGCGATCATGAGTTTGGGGCTCGGACGCTGACGATCCGCGATTGGAATGAAAAGTCCCGCGCGTTCCTTTTTGTTTATGCGTGCAAAACCAAATCCTAATAAACTTAGCCTATAAGAAAGGAAATTCCGAGTCCATCTAAAAACCCGGGTAATGAAATTAATAAGATAAGCGCGCCATCATTATTAAAAACCTGTGCGCGGTACCGCGTTAATAACAACCTGGCGCGATACGTGAATACGAAAAACCTGTGCGCGAAGTAAATCGCGCAACAAAGGATTTACCACGTCCGAGAATTGGATAATCGTCGGCCCGCAAATATCTGCAATGGACTCCCCGAACTACTTGAGTATCAACCCGCTAATAGGGTTTATTTTATTAATTATGCTTTATTGAATATTTTGTGTTTTTATTATTATCGGTTCTATTGAACCTGACCTCTTGTATATATATTAAGTCTTTTAGCCTAGACCATGGTCAACACCATTAAGGTGTTTATATTTCGTAATGATTATTTCTAGTGTTAATTAAATCTTTGTTAAATTTGGCAACCTAAACTATCTAGTTATTCCTCATCTTCTTATATCTAAATTTAAAAATCAATCCCCTAGACATCGTACCTATTCTTTATTTCTCACGCAAGTCCCAATAGTGAAGGCTTGGCGGTTACCCGGACCATATAAAACAACCTTTGTAGGGAACGAGTTCATCCCATGGGTAGTATGCAATCCTAACCATACCACTACCACACTTTCACTCTCACATCTTAAACTTATACAAAATTCCCTTACAGCGTAGATATACAATCTTTTGAATAAATTTAGAGGGAATAAATTGATTAACAGTAAAATCAGAAATAAATTGTGATTAAGGATTAAATTAATAATAATTAAAGAAAAATTGCAATATCTGAACTTCAGTCAATTGATAAACCTCACTCATATCGTTTATATTTCGGCCTTGGTTAAACCAAGACATTTTTCTATAATATTATATGGCACTGCATCAAAAACTAACTTAAAGCGGCTTCAAGTATTACAAACCAGTTGCGCGAAACGTAAAGCAGAGAGAAGTATTTGGCTACATTCTTGGGCATTTCAGACCTCACCCCGACCAGTATCTCCGCCTATTTGTCACTGGGCAAAAGCGTCCTCACTAACGCCGTTTGCGAGGGCGTCACTAGGTACATTCACAAACAACCTGGGGCTGACAACTCCAACGTTATTGTCTTGAAACTAATTTGTAATTGTCATTCATACTTGAACGTATTCAATTAATACGTGAACACGCGCGCGCCCCGGGTCGTGAACCCCAAAACTTGGGGGTGGGGAGTCCTCAAACGGCACGCGAGTGTGGAGGGGAAGAGCGGTAGGCCACCATGAACGCGTTGAAATCATTTTGAAAACTAAAGACATCATCCTGCCTTTCACTATAGTAGGTTCTTTAAGCATTTAACAAGGACTCTCACTATTCGAGATGGTAAGATTTCTACTGTTAAACCAAAGACTCTTGTACGGACAACCAAATAAATACTTGGGGGGTTTTTCTAAATGTCTCCAAAAAGAAAGACACCTGAAAATCTTTAAACCAATGACAAGGTTTCTGATAATTTTTCCAGCGAAAATTTTTACCCTTGTACGTGCCAAATACCTATAAGTCACGTGTTTGATCCTGAACACGCCTTCTCCCTAGTAAAAAGTATAACATGATGGGGTTGGTACCCCAAAAGGTACCACATTCTCTCGAATTGCACCAAAGATGAACCACTAACAAGAAGAAGAAGATCAAGCCATGGATCTCTCTTCAACAGAGTAAGAAATACTTTTTCTAAAAACTTTTAGAGAAGACTTCGAAAATCTTTCTCTATAGCTACCTCCACGGGGTTGATACCCCTTCTTCACCCTGCGAGTATTCGAACTCGCCGAGTACTTCTCAATTATGTACCCCCGATCCATGGGACCGGATTCCCTACGACGCCCGCGCTGCGTCGTTGGACCTCGCCGAGGACAAGCGCGCAGCCTAGCCCACCACACTCACCAGCACCATATCCGTCTCTCCCGGTTACTTATTACCGATGGCTAGTAATGTCTCGGCCGGGAGAGGATGATCAGAATTTCAATTTAATTTTTTTTCATTAAAGCCTAAAACTATAATCTCTATTTATTTATAGCGTTGTTTACCAAATCACAGTGTACCTGGCGGTAATCGCCGAGCTCCTGGCGGAAGACGCATTTATGCACGACCTGCTGAATCAAGTTCGGCAGATCGTGTATAATAACTACGTCTTTATTCCCCACGAGTGAGTTTTCATGCATTAATCTAAATTTAGTTTTATTATTTTTATTACAGCCTCATGAATGATATAGAAGTTAAAAATTAAAGTGTCTTTAAGTTTTTAACTTCCATCTAAATGCACAAGTGCCTTCACTTTTTCTTGTACGCTACGAAGTTAAAAGGATCGTTTCTGAGTGAAAGTATCATTGCTTTAAAAATAAATGTCAGATTGGCCTACCGTTACTCTCTCCTTTTTTTTTGCAGATTTTTAAAACTAACTACTTCTCAACAAACTTAATTAATGAATGAACAGATATTAATAAAAAAACTGTCTTAGTGGACAAAGACTAGAAAAAGTAAACGATAAGAGAAGAAAATGGAATGACCGAAGTCCCAGATATTAAAATTTTTCATTTTATTGACATGATTATAAAAGGTATCTTCCCATTGCGCAGAATTCCATTAGACCGAATCCCGCCAATGTTTTTAATGAATTTAGCCCAACGGCGGGATAGGTATTTAAATCAAACGAATCTATTTGTCGAAAACAGCGACCCCAAAAATGCTATGTAGTTTAATTTCTATTAATGTCGGTTTTTAATGAAAGTGTTTTAAATACATTTTTACTGACTTGGAAACGCCACTATTTGGTTAAGCTAGGTTAGTTATATTTTATAAATCATTTAACAATGTTACGCCTTTTCCAAAATATTGATGTTTATCTTCATTGATTTCTCAAATAATATGCCTTTTCCAAAAAATTACTATTAGGTTATGTTTGGTTAGGAGGACGTCTCTAACTCTTTGGAGCGGTTATACACTTCAATTATATTAAAACGGCTCAAAGTATTTTCATGATGAATATAACATAAAACGGCACAATTTGGTTAAGTTAGGTTAGTAACATTTTACAAACCACTTGACAGTATTACGCCTTTTCCAAAATATTGATGTTTATCTTCATTGACTTCTCAAATAATATGCCTTTAACAAAAAATTTCTGTTAAGTTAGGGTTGGTTAACAGGACATCTCTTCCTCTTTGGAACGGTTATACACTTCAAGTATATTAAAACGGCTAGCTTAAAGTATTTTCGTGATGAATATAACTTACAAAATAAATAAATATTAGCAATTGGTTTAGGGTGTGGTGGCGTAGTGTTTAGCGCTTTCGCCTCGCAACAAGAGGATCCCGGGTTCGAACCGGCACCGGGAGAAAATCTGGGAACAAATCCTTCTGCGAAGAGTTTGCAAGTTCTCTCCCCGCTTGTTAAAAGTTTTCCTCCGCGGTCTAACACGGTTTCTCCTTTCCATCAAAACTTGCAGAGGTAAACGGTAATAGTTATTATAGGGTGCTGTAGGTTAGCTGTGGCATAGGGGCTAGCCACCACCCCTCTATGCAATGTAAAGGGACCCACCTGTAAACAAGCCACAGGCTTAGTGTGAAAATCCCTTCATAGACAAAGCCTAGATTATTATTATTATTATTATTATGTCATATTTTGCTGATTTATTACCAATTTGTTCTTACAATCCTTAGTTTAAAATAATTATTTAGAAAATGTTTGGATCTAGTATTAATTTTACATTGGCTTTAAATTGTTTTAAGTTAATTTAATTTTTCCTAGCAAAGATAAAATCTTTGCATTCCCGGGAATTTATTTATTTAAATTGTATCGGGAAAAACCCGAAGTGCGGGTTTTTCGGTGCAATGGGGTTGTCCCATTGAACCGTATCATAAATCCGCCAAAGTGCGTGTTTTTCGGTCGAAAAAGGATTGGGTTCGGTTGTTTGGGATTCGGCGCAACGGAACTGAATCATTATAAAACATAAATTTTTTTAAAAAAATACTTATCTTCATTTTTTCACCATAATTCCATTTTCCCAAAATATTTGATCATGAAATTTTGAATTATGGTCGAAAGAGCACGTATGAAGACCCGAGTGTTAACATAAGTACCATAAAGGGGGTCGCATAATAGTATCGAATGGATTGATCTCGAATAGAGAGTTGCTCTCAATTTACGATATTAACCAAGAGTCGAAAGGAATTGTATTGATCGTACTTAAAGTCGAAAAATTTCGCTTATTAAGGATTAGCAGCGAACCCCATTTCGACCAATTTATTTGTATCGAATGGAATGAGGTTGTAAATAACAAAATACGGTCGACACGGAACTATGTCGAACGTCATTATAGTCGAAAACATATAGCGATTTCCACCGACTGCACTAGAGCACTCTAAGTGCACTCTCGGGGCGTTTTCGTCCGCCACTGGGAACACGAGTGCAACACTCGCCCAGAATCGCGTTTTCCACTGACAACAAAAACTGCCCGAGAATTGCTCTTTCGTGCTCTGAAAAATTCGACGGAGCGTCGACGGTGCTCGAGTATGACGTAATAAAATTAAAATGGCGGACCAGGCGGTATGTGATAGAAGACGGGCTCTCGCTTACGCGTATTCATTTTTGGAATCATCTTCTGAAAGTTCTGAAGATGAAGAATACGAAGTTTTGTCGCATTACTTTAAAGATATAACGCTTCGTCCTAAAATCAATAATTATATCGGAGACGTTGTCGATCACTACTCTGATATAGAAGTAATGAATCAAAATTGATTTTTTGTAAATTAGTTGAAATATTAATTCTATTAATTGGTTTCAGTTCCGTAGAAACTTTAGGTTAGAAAGAAAAACAACAGAGTTTCTAATTGAACGGTTCGAGAATTCCACATATTATCCAAATAATGTCTGTGGGGGAAGCCCAGCAATTTCTGGCAAAATTCATGTGTTGGCATTTTTATGGTTCGCTGGTAATAAAACAAGCATTCGTGATGTGGCCAGTAGATTTGGTGTTGGTGAAACATCGTTCCATCGACAGATATCTAGAGTTATGGACTTTTTAATCAGTTTAGCCCCTTCAGTAAAATGCTTTCCTAGTACGGAACAGGAAAAAGAAGATGCGGCAAAAGATTTTGAAGCTATACTAGTAAGGTTTCAGGAACATAGCAAGTGTAAAACTTTATTTTGAAATTTTTTTAAAGCAAGGTGGAATTCCAGGGGTTTTGGGCTGTATTGATGGATCCTATATTTCAATAAGAACACCAGCGCATAAAATAAAATCAATGTATATCAATCGACATGATGGAACTTCTATTACTCTTCAAGGAATCTGTGATTCGAAGCGCAGATTTATAAATGTTTTCACAGGCACTCCAAGCAAAATTCATGATGCTAGGGTGCTCCGATTATCATACATATATAAAGATCTTCCCTCAAAATGTGGTGATGGATATCACTTGTTAGGAGATGCAGCTAATCCATTGCGAGAATGGCTTTTGACCCCTTACCGACAATATGGAACTTTAACCAATGCACAAGTTAATTTCAACCAAAAATTTTGTGCTACACGCGTTTTGATTGAGAATACGTTTGGTATTCTCAAGCAGCGTTTTCGACAGTTAATTAGACTAGACTTTCATCGCGTAAACACTTCCACTAAATTCATTGTTTCCTGTTGTGTTTTACACAACTTATGTATTGATTTCAAAGACGAATGGGAATATGAAAAAGAGACCCTAGGCGATGACTCTAATGTTGAATGTTCTAATGAATATGGAAAACGAGAAACATTGCTTAGGAAATTAAGCGAAGCAAAAAGATATAAAATTTGCCAAATTTTGAAAAAATAAACATTTTATTGAGCCACTTTAATGATTTGGCGCTATTAAAAAAAAATAAAATAAATATTCAAACAAAATGAAAATAAATAAACAAAATGAAAATAAATAAACAAAATGAAAATAAATAAACAAAATGAAAATAAATAAACAAAATGAAAATAAATAAACAAAATGAAAATAAATAAACAAAATGAAAATAAATAAACAAAATGAAAATAAATAAACAAAATGAAAATAAATAAACAAAATGAAAATAAATAAACAAAATGAAAATAAATAAACAAAATGAAAATAAATAAACAAAATGATAATAAATAAACAGAAATGATAATAAATAATCAAATTTGCTCAATCAGTTCTAATAAAACTTATTTTCCAAACAGTTCTTTTAAAGCTTCTATTTTCTCTTTGTGTCTGCGTTCTTTAGCCTTTTCTTTTTCCTTATGAATTTGAACCAAAGTCTCCGCAATCACACTAGGTGCAGTCTTCTTACTTTTCTTTTTAACAGGCGACGAATGTGCTCTTTTTGAGTTAAAGGTGACTTGTCCAACGCCTCTAATAACTTCAGGTATCACACTATCATCATTAGCAGCTATTTTAAGAATTTCCTCTTCAAATTCAACATTTTTGCGAGTTTCCCCTGATTTTTTATTACGTTCCACACTGTCCTTTTTCCTTTTCAACACAGTTTTAAAATGATTTTCACACTGAGCAGCGCTTCTATTTAGTTGTAGATGTTCTTTAATATCTTGAGAAATTTTTTCCCACATATCTTTTTTCTTCTTAAATTTTTTCATGGGGCCAATTTGCGATAGATACAAATCATATCGATCTAGAAGAAATTTTGTATCGCCATCATCCCATTCAACATCTAAAATGTTTTTCATTTCATTTATTAAACATTTAAAATATTATTATATTATTATTGGTTATTTACTTTTTGCAAACTCTTTGTGACTAGGGGCTGAAACTTGACTTGTAGATGGTAATGATGTATCAAGATCAGAAGCTAAACATGATTCTGGAGTTACATCTGGATCAGGAGAACTATGTGATAGTGCCGCATTGCTTGTTGATTGTGTTAAGGTTTTACTACTTGTTCTTGATGTCGATAGGTCAGATAACGTTGATGGTAGAATGCCAGATTTCTGCAGAAGTATTTTTGCTATTTCCATATCTTGACTTTCACCTAAAAATAATTAACAATTATAATATGAACTATATTGAAAAATACAAGCAGCCAAGACAAATTTTAATAGCCAAGTTTAAGCAGATCATAACAATTATTATAACATTGTGTAAGCTAAGGCTTACCACAAAATCCTCGGTTTAGTTTCCGTGACTTAAAAGACGGAATAAGTTAGAACGAGAAATGTGAAATAACCAAATAAAAAATAAGTTTCTTACCATTTAATAAAACATTACAAAGGACGCCATTGATGTTGATACAGGTAGCCCATTTGTGTCAAAATATATGAACTTTATTACAATTTCGTCTCCGGACGACGCCATTTTTGATTAATGATCCAGAGCGCCCTCGGACCTCTCGATCGTGTTCCACTGACTAAACTATTCTCTCCAAAACTCGCCGAGGGCAGTTACGTCATCCTAACCCTGAGAGCACTCTTTGGAGCAGTCAGTGGAAATCGCTATCAGTGGCGTCATTTAGTCAGAACATTAAAACCAGACTTAGTACTTCCGGAAGAAGAAGAAACTCAATGCATGGTGTTAGGCGATGGACGTTATACCTTCACGAAGGGATGCGCGCGAATAAAGTTCCGCTTAGGACATTTAAAACTAACGCAGGGATTTCACGTAGTTCCCTCACTGCCAAACGACTTTTTTCTGGGGAAAAATTTCCTGTATATACATCGTGCCGTTTTGGACTTTGGTACAAAAACGTGTCAGATTGACGGAACATCCTTTCCATTCGTGCTTAATCTCCCTGGGTTAAAGACTCCAACAGCTCAGATTATCGATGATATTGAACAAGCTGTGGCGTCGCCTACGCTGAGTCCTAAACAGAAGGAAGACTTGAAAACTTTATTATTACGATTTCCAAAACTATTTTCGGAAAAAGCGGGACGTCCTAACTTAGTCTATCGCGAGATACACACTACCACTGATTATCCCGTTAGTCAACGCGCGTATCGTGTTAGTGACGAGAAAAAACGGATAATTGAAGATCATCTTAACGAAATGATCCGCGACGGAATCGTGAAACCATCCATTAGTCCTTACGCGTCGCCAGCGGTACATGTCCATCAGAAATGCGGAAAGATCCGTTTCTGCGTCGACTATCGCGCGTAAAACAAAGTGACCGTGAAAGACCCTTATCCGCTACCGAGAATAGAAGAACTCTTAGGAAAAATGGGTGCCCCAAAGTTCATCACAGCACTGGACTTAAAGAGCGGCTATTGGCAGATAGACCTCCATCCGCAAGCGAAAGCAAAGACTGCTTTTATCACGCATGCGGGGAAGTACGAGTTCGAAGTACTTCCGTTCGGTCTATGCAATGCGCCGTCGTCGTTTCAACGACTCGTCGACGAAGTCTTCAGGGATGGACATCACTTTTCCATCTGTGTCTATCTGGATGACATCGTCATTCCATCCATTACTTGGGCTGACCATTTACAAGCCTTGGAATATGTCTTTCACCGACTGTCTGAAGCGGGACTTACGCTTCAGACTAAGAAATGTCGCTTTGCGCAAAGCGAAGCGACCGTGTTAGGGCATATAGTAAATGAACGAGGGATTCATATTCATCCCTCCAAGACTAGGGCTTTAGTAGACTTTCCAGTCCCAAAGAACGTGAAAGAAATCCAAAGGTTTCTGGGCATGGCGGAATGGCACTCACAATTCATCCCACTGTATTCCAAGATCGTTGCCCCGTTAAACCATCTCAAGAAAAAGGACGTTCCGTTCCAGTGGAAGAAAGAACAGCAGAAAGCGTTCCAGGCCATCAAGGTTGCGATCTGTATGGCGCCTGCTTTAGCGGCTTACAACCCTAAGTTGCCGTGTATCCTGACAACGGATGCTAGTGACGCCGGACTTGGAGCTTTCCTGTCGCAAATCCAAGATGACGTCGAGGTACCTATTGCCTATGCCAGTAAACAGCTGACCGACGTCCAGAGATATACCACGACGGAAAAGGAATGTTTTGCCATCTATTGGGGAGTTGGAAAGTTCCGGCCATACTTGGAAAACATACCGTTCACTGTGATCACCGATCACAAGGCACTACAGTGGTTAATCACCTTGAAAGAACCAAATTCTCGATTTGTTCGTTGGGCAATGTACTTGCAAACGGATGACTTTAAGATCATATACAAGAAGGGAGTTGAGAACAAGGTTGCGGACGCATTATCAAGAGCGCCTGTCTCTCTATTAGCCATGTCTTTGGAAGACATGACTTCACCGTCCTCGTCAGAAGATTCCAGTCCAGCGGAATCCTCTTCAATGACGTCGACTTCGTCCTCAACCAGTAGCGGATTACCTCCTCCCGCTAATCACGCATTGTACCACTCTTTCACGCTGGAAGAAGTGCGAACGGCCCAACAAGAAGAACAAGCCACCAATGACATCATAGTCCAGTTATCAGGAGATAATCCTCAAAGACATCGGTACTACGAACTAAAGAACGATGTCTTATACCGAAAGGCCTATGGTAGACAACCCGCGAAATCTATTTGCCACAGCGGTTCCGGCGGGACGCCATCCGCTTTTTTCACGACCACCCTCTATCTGGACATCGAAGTCGGGAGCGTACCTTCGAGAAAGTACGGACCAGATACTGGTGGCCATCGTTAAGGCAGGACGTTACCCAGTACGTCCGCGGATGTCCTTTGTGTCAGATGCACAAGGCCCGCAATAGAAAACGTCCAGGTCTCATGCAACCTACGGCCATTACTGAGCCTTTTGATTTGCTGGGAGTGGACATAATGGGACCTCTACCAAGAAGCCGTCACCATCACAAGTACCTCCTGGTTTCCACTATGCCACCAAATTTGTCGAACTGTACCCGATGAAGAACATCACCGCCAGAACGTGCGCGAAGAACTCGTCTCCATGATAGTTCGCTACGGATGTCCGAAAGCCATCGTAAGCGACAACGGGACACAATTCGTTTCTCAACTTTGGAAGGACATTCTCAAGATGTTGAAAGTCAAACCACGATACATCACTCCGTATCATCCTCAGAGTAACATCGTGGAGCGCACAAACAGAGTTCTGGGAGAAATCATTTCGATGTTCGTTGGTCGAGATCACCGAAGATTGGACGAGAACTTACCATTTATCCAGTTCGCCATCAACTCGACTACACAGGAAGAACTCCTTTCTACCTTAACATGGGTAGGGAACCGAGATTTCCCTGGGACTTGGACGTGGGTATGCCAGTAGCGGACTTTGTTGAAAGGTCCGCATCGCTCTCAGCTTTAGCGAAGCAACTTGCTTTGTCTAAAGAACTTGCCAAGAAAGCGCAAGCACGCCAGAAACGCTACTACGATCAGAGGCGGGAAGGGATTGAATTTCCCGTTGGTGCGCTTGTCTGGAAGGAGACGCATCCCTTGTCTCAAGCAGCACGTAATGTCGCCGCTAAGTTATGTCCCAAATGGGATGGTCCCTACAAGATCGCAAAGAAGATAGACCGTTTGCGATATAAATTAGAATCCCCAGAAACTGGAGAAAACAAAGGAATCGAGAATATCGCTCATCTAAAGCTGTATTGGTCAAACAAAGATGTCTGCCAACCGGACGGAAGCCAGCATCCTCATCTTCAAGTTCTACAACGTCACAGTCCGTACCTATACT
>JAEQBA010002889.1:184488-211588 GCA_019434445.1 Phalangium opilio
CGACGAGAACGAAGACAACGACTGTTGAGACCAAGAAGCGCAGACCGAGTCGTCTGAGAAGAAACGAGGAGCAATCAAATCTCATCTTCATCCAATGATGATGAGGATCCTCTTATTTTCCCTCGGAAGAGTACCAGATCTACCTGCGGAATCTGAACCAGACGCTTTCCCTTATTCTCAGATCCTCACTCGCTTTTCCGAGTGAATCGGATACCGCCAGACCTTTCTCCTCCTTCCTCTCCTGATAGGAGCTCGAGGGAGTAGTCTCTCCCTCTACCCTCTCCTCTGTCTCACCCTGACGATTCCAGTTCTTCCTCTGAATCCGAGGAAGATGATACGGAATTGTCCAACCCTGTTCCCATCAATCCCATGAGATTTGTAAATCCTTTTCGTAAAGGATGGAAACGTGGGATAGTACTGAGAAAGAATCCTAAGCCTGGAGTTCCTGAAATGGACATAAATTATCACCCTCCAGCTAATTATCCGCATAAGACTCTTCGGTCTCGCGCATACGTGGAACAGTATTAACGCGTGCATGCAATCACAGATGTGACGTCTCGTGATTTTTTTTTCGCGTAAAGCAATCTCGCGAGAACCATGGGAGACTGTACGGGACGCCCATTGACAAGCATCTATGCAAGGAGATTCAGCATCGGTAACGCCATTTCCCGTGGAACCCTCGTGAGTCCCAAGGCTACTCCACCGCACATGGTCCCTGATGAAAGGTCCACTGCGAGGCGTACAAGGCCCGCCGAAGTTACAGGCCAAATCAAGACGGCGCCGAATCTGCGCCGCCTGACACACAGGGTCCAAATCACCTTGCAGCAGACGACTTTTCTTTGGGGGGGGAGGATGTAACCGTCCACCGCCAGCACCTCCTTCCCGGGAAAAAACCGCGTCGTCTGCCTTACTCGTATTGTATTTTTTATACTAAATTTTGTATAATGCCAAATTGTCCCGAAGTGGCGCCTTAAGCGCCACTGCTGTAAAAGTTTAAAAAAAAACATTTTTCGCGGGAATAAAAACCCCCGCCGCTCCGCCTGTAACGGGGTAGTCATATTGTACGCGCGCTCTTGTCGAGACGCGCTTTGGTTTTGTTTAAAAATAAATACGAATTATTGCCATTCACACTGCGTTTTTCGTCGACAATGGATTACCTGGTAAATATTGCTAGTCATGGACAATAAGTCCTTTAAACGGGTAACCTGGGAACTTCTTAATTTGCTAGTTTTAATTTAAACTCTTTGTGAGCCGTGAAAATTAGGCCCCATTTCCTACATTTAAATTTTACGGTTACAAACTCTTCTATTTTTGGTCTGATCTGCAAGAGGAAAAATCAAGTTTGGACCCAAGTTGGGGTTAGAAATATTGTCGAGCCCAAAGATATCGGACATCTGAATGCAATTAAGTATGGGAAACGGTATGAAATTATTGCCAGAAACAAGTATCAGGAAAAAATGCATAGCTTCGGCCATTGCGTCACCATCCATTCATCTGGATACATTGTAAACCATAACAAACCGCGGCTGGGAACTTCCCTGATGGCTTAGTAGAAGACCCAAGGAAGCAGAGCCTTATGGGCTTCTTGCAATTACGGAATGCCCCTATTCAATTAGGGATAAAAACCCCAGAGAAGTTCTGAATGAAGATTTTAGGGTTAAAATGGTTAACGGGAAACCTGTTTTGAGTGAAAACTATAATAATTTTTTTCAGATTATGGGCCAAATGGCCTTATCCGGATTGAAATGGTGTGACTATGTGACTTATTTTCCCGCGGGCTTGATAATTGTTAGGGTACACTCCAACCAAGAAAAATGGGAGAAGATGGAAACAATTTTAAAATATTTTTTTTAAGCACGGTCTACCAACCTTAGCAAAGGATTTGAAGTATTAACAATTTAAATAAGTCTAGTGATAAAAATTAATTAATGATCTCATTTTGCGTTAAAAAATGGTTAGTTGCAATATTAATAACGTGACCTTTAAGTTTTAAGAATAATCTCCAGGGAAACAATTTCCTAAATAGTCAATATTTGTGATAATTTATTTCCAAACTAGTAATTAAATGAACTACTGGTTGTTGAACAACACTGGATTAAATTTAAAAGAAGAGGCTAAATGCAGTACTTTGGCATAAATCTTTTCAATTTCTCTGGCTTTTCTAACTTAAAAGTTAATATGCATATTTTTGGATTAAAAACAGTTTTTAGAGGGAACTGTCGAAATCAATTGCAGGAATTTCTTGCTCTGTCCCACTCTCATCTGAATTAACATCTTCAACGGACATATTTTTTGGTTCTAAAATCTCTTCTTCAAAATCATCCAGCTCGTCAGCATGGACAGTCAAAGTAGAATTACCCGGTTCCAAAATATCTTGATAAAATTCATCACTTTCCGAGGAGCTGTGGTTTGCATTTTGTTCACTTTCCATATTCACGATGAGAGGACTTTGGAAGTTAGCCATAAAGGCTACAACAGTCCACAGCTGATTAACGACAGGTGCAAGAGTCAAAGGAATTGGCCGATCAAGGATGTGAAAGCCTCTTATTCTAGCAATTCGCCGTTCTACGTGGATGCGAAGGGCTGCGATCTTTTGCGATTTTTCCAATTCCTCCTTGGAAAACTGGCCTTTTTCACCAAGGAATGGTAGTATATTCAATTTAACCTCTTTTGCGTTTAGCATCTTTTCAAACAAAAAACCTTTGTCTGCCATAACACTATCATTTTCGTTGAATTTAAGTTTTAAAAACCACTTCGTCTTGTTATTTCCTGATCAGATATACTTCCGGTGAACAAATGAGATGCAAATGTGACATAGCCATTAGGGCTTATTCCTAGAAGTCCTTTGTAAGTGGTGGTGGATTTTTAATTCGAATAAGAAGCAGACTGCAACACCATAGACTTGGAGGCTTGACATTTAAGTTCTGTCGCATCAATTATCAAGCGAGTACTGGGATAATCTCTCTTGAAACCCTCCGGCATAGTTGCGTCGATTTGTTCTCGTGTAGGCCATATATTAATTTGTCCTTAGCGGAAGTACATGAAATTTATCCACGTAATACAATAATTGGACACTGTGCTTGGTGAAATACCAAAGCGATCTGCTAAATCTTTTAAAAACAGCCCTAGTCGCAGACGCATCAAAACTAGAAGAAATTGATCTTTTACGTTCAGCTTCCTATTACGCGTCACAGGTGAGGTTTTTGGTATAATTTTCCCACTATTCCAAAAGTTGATATTTTATGAATTGTGACCTGGATTAAGCCGATTGTAAGAGCCATAAGTTTGTTGTAACTAGGCAGACCAGTGTAGAATAATAGGTCCTTTTTGTTATCCTTTAATTTTTCTATACTAGGTTTAAGTTCATAGTAAAGTTGCTCTGCAATTTTGGCTTGATGCTTTGCTTTAAGTATATCCTTCTCGGCTTCCTTCAGTTTGTAATTTTGGATATTAATTGCCCGCTTTTGGAGAGATACTTTCAAATTCAGCTCCGCAATGCACGCTTCCAACTCTTTCACTCTTTTAGAACATTCACAATTGCAATCATCAGCTCCAAGAAACTCCTCTGTTGAAGCGACAACCGCGATTATATCCGATACAATATCTTTAATATCAGATTCCAGAACTTCAGTATTATTTAACCTTTCATCCGTTGGTTCTGTTGAGTCGTCTATTTTGGTACTAGTTGCAAAATTCCAGCTAAATATGGAAGGAACCGCCCCATTACTCAAATAATTCGACCCATTACCTCGTGTAGGTTCATAATCAGTTGTTTTAAAATGTTTGGAGCACACATATATGTATTTCACCGGGTTATAAATATAGTCTCGACGGCGGAGTTGCTTAAGCGGTACTACTAACTTACGTTCATTTGAGGCTATATGAATTTTGGGAAATGAACAAGCCTTTCGGCGGTGTGGTTTGCGTTCTTGTTTTTGGAGATTTCTTTCAATTGCCACCTGTACATGGTAATCCTGCGTTTTTAAAAGTCACGTCCCAGGAAGCTAGACTAAGATTTAATAGCATTGGAGGCACTGATCTTTGGAAGTATTACCGATACGATAAACTAACGCAAAACGTTCGCCAGGCGGACGACCGAGTTTATGGCGACCTTCTTAACCGAATTGGAGTCGGAACTGTTACAAAAGATGACATTTCAACCTTAGAAAGTAGACTAGTTACGGGAGGGAAAAATATTGAGGCGGCTATGAATCTTTACGTTAAGCTGGTTAAAGAAGGATTTCATCCCATCTGTTTGATGCCGAAATTGGCCATGTGCGATAAATGCAACATAAAAATGCTCGAAGAAAGCCGACAGAAAGTTGAATGCGTTGAATGCGAAGACAAACTCGTTGATTACGACAAAAAAATTACCAAAAACATTGTCAGACTCAAAATGTTAGACAATGAGCCGTCTAAAACTGGAGGTCTAGAGAGCAAGCTGTATCTCTGCGTTGGATCTCGAGTAATGGTAAGGAGAAACATCAATTTTGAAGAAGGTGTTATTAACGGCACCATGGCCATTATAACGGGATTCCAAAAGAACGACAGTGGGAACATCACTGGTATCCGTATCAGAATGGATCGGGAACCAAGCGACGAGAACAATAAGCCCGACTTTTTAGTCGAGAAAATGAGCGTCAAGTTCTTGCTAATGACCAATTTATACGTCAAACGAACGCAATTTCCGGCAATCTTGGCATACGCCATTACTATACATAAAAGCCAGGGAATGAGTTTAAAATGCGCAATTATGGATTTGGGATCAAATTTATTTGGAACTGGCATGGCATACGTCGCTTTATCGCGAGTGACTTCCTTGGCCGGTCTCCATCTCTTGCAATTAGACCCGAATAAAATTATGGCAGATGGACGAGCCATTGCGGAGTATAACAGGCTGCGTCAAAAACACAGACCTGATCTTCCACTTATAGAAATAGTGGGGTCGGAAGCAAAGAGAGGTACAAAAAGGCCAACGTCGAAGAGTATTTTAGAAGGTGAAGGAGAGCGATCTGGTGAAACGAAAAAGAAAAACCAAACAAAAAAATCAGACTTGGTCTTCAGAGTATGGACATTTTTCCCTTGAAAGGATTTGAAAATGGAGATGGAGTAATGTGCTAGGCAAATAGCGTTTCGCAATTGCTCTTACTGATTCCGGAATTAAGAAACAACTAAAGGTCCTAAAGGATCATTGAGCGATAAGCCTATTTTGACTTGCCTTCGTAACACTGTTCAGCATGTTGAAAATTCAAATACGAGTTCCTGCGACGACGGTTGCGATTTGCGAACGGCTGTTGGTCTGCCTTTTACCCACAACCAACAAGAAGATGCTAGTGAATTCTTGTGGGTTCTGTTGCCGAAACTAAGCGAAGAAATATAAAATTCTGACTCTAACTCTCTTCAAGAATTATTATGTCAAAGATCGCTTGCTCTTTTTAGACATTCAGTAGAATATTTCAAATACTCAATATTGATCACTCAACACGTACTCCCTTCAAAATAATTACTGTTAATATTACACTTGAAGTATATTAAAACGGCTGGCTTAAAAGTATTTTTATGATGAATGTAACATAAAAAAATAAAAATCTGTAAGCAATTAATTGCTTTTATTATATCATATTTTGATGATTTACTACTATTTTGTTCTTAAAATCCTTAGTTTTAAAATAATTATTTAGAGAGTGTTTGGATCTAGTTTTCATTTTACGTAGGCCTTAAATTGCTTTAAGTTAATTTAAATTTTGCTAGCAAAGATAAAATCTTTGCGTTCCCAAGATTTTATTTATTTAAATTCCATCGGGAAAAACCCGAAGTGCGGTTTTTTTGGTATAATGGGATTGGGTTCGAGTGATTGGGATTCGGCGCAATGCTACTGAAGCGCTAATTGCGAATACTAGGCTTAACTATTCGTGATAAATCGGTTTGAAAAACAATTATCGAGGCCTAACTTGGAATGAACTATTCGATTCGGTATTTGACAAGGACAATTTGTTGGCATTCGTTAACCGGTTCAATACCCAAAAAGTGCTTTTCCCACACCCCTAGTTTTATGCATTAAAGGGAGTAACAACCTTTTTCTCCCCGTCTCCTCTGATCTCCATGACGATGATAAACATTTCCACACAGATTCGCAGCCTCTTTTGGCGCTTCCCCTCACAGTAAATCAGATATTTGCATGGCATCTATGGCCTCTTTAAGATTGCAAATAGTAAATCTACGTATTCGTGATTAGAAAGACATTATTTTTGCGACCATATTGGAACTTGACAGCAAATATTGACGTCACGTTTGGAATTAAGCAAGGAAAACGTTTTCAGCATTTATCTTACATTTATTTCCGAGAAAACCATAAAAAGTTATGGAATTGGTGAAATTTGAAAACAAAGGGGATCAACAGTGGCCTGGGCTTTAAGTTGCTCGTGTAAGCATAGTTTCAGTCGAGTAAAAGGAAGAAACGTGTGTTCCTGTGAAAGTCTTGGTAAACCCTCAGTGAAACACGCACGTGCGGGGAAGTCGGTAAAAAAACTGTTTGTGTGAACAAAGAGAATTTAGTAAGCTACATTAGAAGGTTTGATCTACAAAAGTATATATACTTCTAGTCGAAGAGGAGGAAATTCTCAATGACTACTCTTCAGGTAATGATAAAACAGTGATAGTGACGACCATGAGACATTAGACTCCCTTGTTATGGATGATTTGTCCATAAAGCCAAAGGTCTTGTACGATCGCAACATTGAAATATTTTTTGGTCAAACCAGTTCTACTTCCGCAAGTGGAATAAATTATGTTTAGCAACTCATTTCTCATGTTTCGTCTTTCGTGGAAAGGAACAAATATCCAGGTACCAGCTGCATTTTGTTTTACACTCTTTAAACCAAAGGTGTGATTTAGCACTTTTTGTCTTAATTTTGACGGGTCCAAAAACTGCACAATTTATATGGTTTCATAACACTTATCTGAATGGAGGATGCTCTCGAGAAGTCTGATTAGAGGGTTAATTTAAGTCGTCTGGTGTTTAAGAGAAAATAAGGCTGAGTCACGCCATAAACGTGCATTCTATTATTTTATTTAATTGATATTGGCTTCGTGAACAGTTCCATCAATGTCACTCACTTTGTTGCGCAACGCCCACGGACTTGCCTTTCCCAATGAATTCTTCATTTGAATCATCTGGTCCAGATGACGTATTTTCTTCTGGTCCTGTGTTTTTCTCTTGGCATCGCTTGCTCGATCCTTTATTTAAAGCTCGTCTGACATTCGCACATTTCTTATTGATAATGGAAGTAACCTTTGAACGGCTTTTTACAGCACCCTTTTTGTGGTTAAACTCCCGAGCAACAAGGCCTGAGAAGAACAATGGGTTAATCACACCAGAAAATAACATCGAAATATACTAGTTAAGTTCTTTTATAAGATAAATACTTACCCAGAATAACTTCTAAACGCTTTGTAGGGATTCCTTTCTTTTCTCCGCGTCCTTCTGCAGTGAGCTCACCTTTTCCATAAACACCTGAACAACGTCCTTCTGCAGTGAGCTCCGCGTGCTCCTACTCAGTATGCAGTGTTAAGAGTATTTCACTAATCAATTCAGATGGTGTAGGGTATTTGTATTCTAATTTTTGTTTGTCTAATTTAGTTACAAAAACCTCACTTCCTTCAAGTAGCTCCACCTATTTATGAATTAGTATCTTATTCGTTTATAGTCTCAACAGCTTGCTTGAGGACTCAATATAATATTTACCTTCTCTTCATACTTTTCAAATGTAGTGGTAAATAGCCACACATTTGCCAAACTTGTCTCAAAGAACAATTAAAAGTAGAAAAAAGAATGCGTCCATTGCGTACAAGTTCTTAAGAACGACTTCCGGATGTATTTTAGAACATGGCCTCGTTTTTTTCCACCCTTATTGTTCAGCTATTTATGGAAAAAGGGCAAAACTTTTTCATATGCATAACTTGCCAGGATTTTATCGCGGATACAGTAAAGGTAAATTGAAGGCACATGTTCTGACTAACCTGCGTGAAACGCCATTTGAAAGTCAAGAAGAAAAAATTGAAGTGCGTCGTCTTAAGAACGACTTCGGGTCGTATTTTAGGCCATGGCCTGGTTTTTTGTAAATTCTTCATAGTTATAAATTGTACAGAAATTCAAGAGTATAGTAATTAAACAATTCACTTGCCCAATTTGTCGTAATTTTGAGACCGATTCGGTAAGTCTAAAATGTGGCAACACTTTTGCCAAAGTTGTCTTAAGATGCAAATAAAAGTAGAAAAAAAAAGAAGTGCGTCCATTACTTACAATTTCTTAAGAACGACTTCGGGTCGTATTTTAGGCCATGGCCTGGTTTTTTGTAAATTCTTCATAGTTATAAATTGTACAGAAATTCAAGAGTATAGTAATTGAACAATTCACTTGCCCAATTTGTCGTAATTTTGAGACCGATTCGGTAAGTCTAAAATGTGGCAACACTTTTGCCAAAGTTGTCTTAAGAAGCAATTAAAAGTAGAAAAAAAAGAAGTGCGTCCATTACATACAAGTTCTTAAGAATGACTTCGGGTCGTATTTTAGACCATGGCCTGGTTTGTTGTTTTTTCTTCATACTAATACATTGCTCTGCTATTCATGGAAATATGGAAGATTTGAAACCCGGTCTTTTTGGGAGACATGGAATATGAAAGATTTGAAACCCGGTCTATTTGGGAAACTGGGGATATCTGACATTTGAAATCAGGTTTTTTTTCGGGGAAATGGGACTATTGGGCATTTGTAACCCGGTCTTTTTGGGAAAATGGGACTATCGGGCATATCAAAAGGAAAAGTCCCTTAGCCCAGCATAAATATACATTACAGCGCATTTTGATCAAGAAATTTACTCAAGCGGGACAGAGACTATATCGGATCTGAAATGAGGAAAAATGTTAAGCATAATCTAAAGGCGTTCTGGAAATATGTCGGTTCTATGCTAAATAACCCACAACACGATATAACTTTGAAAAGTGATGGTAGTGTCATAAGTGATCCAAAGGATATTTCAAAGGAACTGTGCAAAATTTTCTCAATATAGGCTGAAGGTAAATCTGACCTGTCATTTGCTTTAAACCCCAGAAATAAAATTCAGCAACAGCTCTCATTAATCGAGATCTCACCACAGGATGTGTCGAACGCTTTTAAGAAACTTAAGCCAAAATTAACATGTGGAATTGATGGAATACCAAATTTCATTATCAAAGGCTGCCCGCATACACTAATCCCACTTATTATCTTCATCACAAATATGTCCATTAAATGCGGCATATACCCCGACGCGTGGAAATATTCTCTCGTTTCACCAATATTTAAAAAAGGTTGCAGAGTCGACCCCCAAATCTATCGCTCAATATTGTTGCTATGCTCCTTAAGCCTAGTCTTTGACTACATTATGAAAAAGAAACTCTACGCCTGGTTCCTCCAAACCTGCCAGTTCAAAAGCATGGGTTCCTGAAAGTGAAAAGCGTAGAAACCAAACTGTTAACCTTCTGCAACTCTGTGAAACCCGTAATTTAGAGCAAAGGGCAGGTTGACTCAATCAATATTGACATGTCAAAAACCTTTGAGCGAGTCTCACATCAAATACTTTTAGAAAAATTATCCTACTATGGCTTAAAAAAATGTGCTAAATGGTTCAAAAGTTATTTATCCGAAAGGAAGCACCATAAAAGTTAAGAAAATGATCTCATCGATATCTTATGACGTTACCTGTGGTGCACCTCTAGGTTCTTCAATTGGCCCTCTCTTATTCAATATCTACTCCGCCGATCATCCCGATGTGCTTAAAAACGGATATTTTGGAATTTGCAGATGATACTAAATTAAGTAAATTGATTATATCGGACAAGAACTGCGAAGAATAAGAATAACATGTCGATAAATGAATCAAAAACAGTCATTTCATATACCAGAAAATTAAGCAATAAACTTGCTTTCGACTACAAAATCAATAAAAATCACTTCAACGTCAAGACACTGTTGTTGACCTAGGAGTAACCTTCGACTACCGTTTCTTATTTGCTGAATTTATTTGTAAGACTGTCTACTACCAAAAAAAATTTCAATTGCTTACTTAGCATCGCTAAAAATTTAATTCGAGGTACTGTTTTCTAACTTTGTATAAATCTCTAATTAAATCACGGTTAATGTATTGCTCCATCATTTATAAAAATTGTAGTAAATAAAATCTTCATAAATTAGAAAAAGTTCAAAACCATTTACCTATTATATGTATCGCTACTTTTCTAAAGCCATTCCCTTTAATTATGAATTCTATCTCTGTCAACTAAACTGAGAAAACCTGTCTTGCGCCACTGACAAAAACGACATATTATTTCTAAACGAGCTTCTATTGTTCAAACTTAATTGTCCCGAACTAGTTTCATACATCAAATATAATTGTCAAACCGAAAATTTCGGGAAAAAAGGATATTCACTATTAAAAACTTTAAATAAAAGTTCCCCATTAGGACGAATATTTGACACATTCAATAAACTTAACAAAGTTCTGATTTTTCCCAACGATAAATTATCTGCTAAAAATTTAAAGAAACTATTTTTCAACGAATGATTTAATATATACAGGGTGTTTCTGATAAGCATGTCATAAATTAAAGGGTGTGTTCTTTGGGTCAAACTGAGTGAAAAGTGTCAAAGAACATGGGGTCTACAACGCTTAGTTTCGGTGGTACGGGCCCCCAAACATTGACCCCAAAACGTGAAAAATGTCACAAATGTGGAGTAAGAAATATCGGCTTGCTCATCTTGTCTAGACACTTCCAATACCCTCCCATCTTAGAATTCTAATGAGCCATTTTCTAGCAGAAGCGTATTATTAAAGGTAGAAGCGTGCAAGGACTGGTTAATAAAAGTTGTTTCAAAGTGACAAACAAAGAAGAGTTTCCAGTTAATGTATCATTTATTCGTACATGTACAAATTTAGCAGCAGTCTCAGAGGTATTGTTCAAAATGCCCACCATTAACATTAATGCAAACATGTGCCCGTCTAACGAACGATTCTTGGACATGTTGAAAGATGCCTGGTGTGTTTCGGATTGTTTCACACCCTTCCAGTATTCGTTGTCTCAAGTCGTCCACATCACGGACTTCACTCTTGTACACCAAGTCCTTCATATGACCCCAAAGGTAGAAATCACACGGATTCAAATCGGAAGATCTCGCCAACCACGCAACTGGTCCTCCTCGTCCAATCCACCTCAAAGGAAATGTAGCGTCGAGATGTTTTTGAACCATACGGCTCAAGTGTGGTGGTGCCTCGTCGTGCATAAACCACATGTCACGTAGCAATTCTAACGGTGTGTCCTCAAGTAGTTGCGGTAAAATCTCTCTTAAAAACTCGAGATATGCCTCTCCATTTAGTCTGGGTGGTAGAAAATGAGGCCCTAATAAATGTGAGCCGACAATTCTGCACCACACAAACTAAATTGAATTTGGTGACTCCTAACAGTTGTTACATGTGGGCTTATCTGACGCCATTCATGGTCATTGTGATGGCCTTCAAATCTAGCCCTAAACAATAGGCGTCTAAGATAATCTGCATGGTTAAGAGCTTGAACTTTCTGAATACACCTCCTTCTGCAAACCATCTCCAAGAAAATGTCGCATAAGCCAGAACGTAAAACCATCAGAAGCAAAAAGATTTTACTCGGATCGTAAAAATTGCGGTCGGTTGGTATAAAGTGCGATGCGGTTGTTCACAAAGTCACAGAGTCGCTTAAACCCTCGGTAGTGACATAATGGCGTACACTTATGAAGAATAAGCGGTTATGCATCTTATGTATCTTATCTATGGAGGCACGGAGACAATATCAGGAACAATTTCCGCAACGTCGCGTACCGGATAGACGAACATTCGAGGCGGTTGACCGGCGCTTAAGGGACACGGGTCAACTACAACCACGAAATGATCGGGAACGAGATCTTCAAGAAGGCATCGAGGACATCGACCAAGACGTTCTTACCATGTTCGAGTATGACCCATCAACTAATACCAGACAAGTTGGACGACAGTTAGGCGTCAATCACATCTTAGTATGGAGAATTCTAAAAGTGCATCAGTTTCACCCGTATCACATTCTCAAGGTTCAAGCACTTAACCCTGCAGATTATCCTAGATGTCTAGACTTTTGCCGGTGGTTTGTGGCTAGAGTTGAAGATCATCTATTCTCACGCGCTCTTTTAGTTACCGATGAGGCATCTTTCTCCCGTGAGGATATTTTGAACTATCACAATGACCATGAATGGCGTCAGATAAACCCACATGCAACAACTGTTAGGAGTCACCAAGTTCAGTTTAGTTTAAATGTGTGGTGAGTAATTGTCGGCTCACATTTATTAGAGCCTCATTTTCTACCACCCAGACTAAATGGCGAGGCATATCTCGAGTTTTTAAGAGAGACTTCACCGTAACTACTTGAGGACATACCATTAGCATCGCTACGTGGCATGTGGTTCAGAGACCTGCACGGGCCGAAAAACCAAGTATGTACTCGGACTCGGGCCGGGTTTCGGCCTTATTCAAAATGCTAAAACCGGGCTGGGCTTGGGTCGGGCCTGAAAAACTCCCATAAGTCAAAATCCAAGAGTGCCATACGCATGTCAAATTTCCATAAATCATAATTTGAATCATTGAGTTTCTTAAATGAGAATGTCCCACTCTGTTCGTCGTGGTCAGACATATTGATTATTCTTTCATACGTGTATGACTCTTCTTTATTATTAAGCTTTGGTCTATCTTTACATAACTTCACTTGACTATATCGTTATAAGCCTTGGTCTATTCTTCTTCATACATTTCACCAACATTTTGTCTTACACACCAATTACCCAGTTCAATAGTCCTTTGTTCCTTGTTGTTTGTTTCAAAGACTCCACTTGATTATTCCTGTTGGCAACCACGCTGTGCTACCATGTTGAAATTTAAATCGTGAATCAGTTGCCAAAACAAGAACTCGCAATTGTGCATATTGAAATAGTTAATTTATTAGTCGAATTCTATATTTCCCTGGGTTAAACTTATTAATTTGTATATTACATAGAATAGAATCATGTTTAGTTAATTTAACATGTTAACACCTTGAGACCGGTATACGAACTGACTCATTTAGCCAAAAAATGCTAATCAGAAAGCTTATCACTACATCGCAAAAAGAGGGGAACATAAAAAACCTTATCAGTTTATGTCCTTTAGTGACGTCACTATTTAAATATCTAATAAAAAAACTGACCTATTTCAACATGTTTGTTAATAAACCTCTCCAGAATCTCTCGGCATGGTCAAATTTTCCAAACTCCGATTCTCATATATTTTTTTCTTTTCTTTAAAGAGATACTTCTAATTAAAGCAAAGGGCGGCCCGCCTTCGGAACCAAAAATCGTCACTAGATGGGGCTAGGATCGGAGATAATTTATTCAGTCTCAACTAGTGCATTAGGCACCATTGGTCAGTTTTTTCCAAGCACCAAACACCACGGCTTAAATAAAGTAACCAATTTTTAGCATTGAAATGATGTTAAGATGTTAGTCTCGTATCGCTGCATTGTTCGCCTCTCAATGTAACGGTCGCAATTTAAACTCGCGAGTCCCACCGGTTATAGCTCGCGACGTCGCGTTACCTTCGTGACAGCTTACTTTGTCTAAGTTACTTGTGTATGTTTGGGAAATTCTAAATTTTCTCAAATGATATTTTAAAATTCTGGAAATACCACAGTATTATTGGTTTGTGGTTATGCCTCCTAAAAGTGAGTACCGAATTTAATTTATAGTATTTTTGAGTATTAATTTTAAAAGCAAGTCTTACGATTACCATTAGGTACAAAAAATAAGATAAGCCTTGGTGATGCTTTCGAAACATTTAGGGAAGAGCGGTTAAAGCTCAAAGTTACCAATGAACAATTCGCGACTTTGTTGTTGAAAAAATGGACGACTGGCTCAATCACGAGCAATGTTGTACCACAAAATAGTACTACTAGTATTGGTATTCAAACAGATATATTTGTAAAGGTGGGTTCTTCCTCTATCGGAACAAATACTGAATTTAGCTGTTTAAACCCAAAAACGTATCAGCGTACAAAAAAACCGACTAGTAAAATTACACTATAAATCAAGAGTTAAATTATGGTATTGAGCTTTTTGTTTTTACTTTAATAGAATTACCAACCCATTTGGAATATGGACTTGCACTAGAGTCCGATCTTGAGTCCAATGGTGAAACACCTGAGAAATTTAAAGAAATGTTTTCTACGCCATGCAAAAAAGTCAAATTAGACTTGGCAAATTTCGAACTTTCTCCCATGTAAGCTAAATACCATATTTGTATTACAGTACGTCATTATCTGTTTTTGTTTTTTAACTCTTTAATTACTATAGAGTTAATGACGTTGAGAACGATAGTGAGATTGATAAAAGTCGATTAGCTACGGTGGAGGAACATGAAATGGCTTTGGGATTAGAAAACATTGGGTTAACTATTTTTTTAAATATATATGATAATTTTCTGTTTAAGGCGAGGCTTCATTGATTTACAGATTTTCAAGCGACCATAACTCGGTTTCTACACATAGTAGCCTATTCTTATTATGTTTTTCGTAATTTAGATTGACTTTGCTAGGGCATCATATAGTCTAAACCTTGATAGCTATTTTTTTAGTTTTAAGCATGATGCCAGAAGCAAAAGTATGCTTCGGACAAACATTGGTCATTGCCAACAGATTTTCTCTGAGAGTTGGACTCTTTTGTAATGTACTTTAAAAGCTTAAAAGTAGGGTATCATCATGTAGAAATTTAATCGCAATAATGGTTCATTTGTTATTGACGTTGCTAAATGACTGTAAAACAATCAGCCCAAACGTTTCAATTTACATTTTATATATTTTTAATACACCTAGCCATCAAAGAACAGACCGTCCTACGCCCAAGGAAAAAAGTAATCACTCTAAGTGAAATCATCTTTGAGATATAGATAGTTTGCACACATGGATAATTCATACCATTTACAACCGGAGGCTGGGATACCTTATTGTCCTCGAGGTATCCCAGCCTCCGGTTGTAAATGGTATGAATTATCCATGTGTGCAAACTATCTATATCTCAAAGATGATTTCACTTACTTTTTTCCTTGGGCGTAGGACGGTCTGTTCTTTGATGGCTAGGTGTATTAAAAATATATAAAATGTAAATTGAAACGTTTGGGCTGATTGTTTTACAGTCATTTAGCAACGTCAATAACAAATGAACCATTATTGCGATTAAAATTGCACACGATGATTTCCTAGTTATAACATAAGTATATTAAAAAAGAGGCCGTTCCTCGGAGTAAATCAGTTAGCGAATGTTTTCTCAAGGATCTTTTCTCTTCTGGCATCATGTTTCAAATTAAAAATAAACTAAAATAAAATAGATATCGCCTTTTAGATGCTAGGAAAGCCATCTTAAAAAACAAGACCAGATTTGAAAATAAGATTTCTAGAATACCAGTTATGGACGCTTGAAAATTCTTTGATCTTACTTCCATTTAAATTATTTGAATTTTTTAACTATAATCTGTGTCAGGGAGGAAGATGCAGATCCCTTGAATTTTTCTAATGCATTTACTGATGGTGGAGAAGAAAATGATGAAGAAAAAGTGATTTCTTAAATCCTTCTATTGATTTAATAACGGTAACTTAATAATTGGTCATTTTTAAAGATGCCATCTGAATTCGGGGACTTCCCTGACCATAATGATTATGACTCGCTTTTAATTGAACAATGTGCAAAGGTATACGCTTATTGTTGAAGCGTTTTTGTTGAGAATTATATAGTTTTTTTACAAGAATGATAGTTTAGTTTACTCCTTTCAGGCAGAGGTAATTCCAGAAACGAGAGAAAGTGTGGTCGGCAGTCAAATGGCTTTAGTTCACGTACCCACATTATTGGCATTAGTAAAAAAAGCTTACAATTCTCATTGTTACATTTGTGGAAGTTCTATAAACTATACAACACAATACATGGGAACTGCTATGAAGGTGACATGGTGCTGTAGTGAGACAGATAATTCTGCGAGGCATAGCAAGGTACAAATATTGTCACTATAATAATAGTTTTTTACTACATTTTTTACCTTATTATTTATTTAGGGTAATTGGGCAACGCAGCCAGTTATTGATGGACTATATTCTGGAAACTTAATTGTCGCTGCTAGCATTCCATTTTCCGGGAATATGTATGGAAAAATAGGGATGTTCATGAGAACTGCTGGAATCCTCTTTTTCAAAAAGGACACCTACAACAAGTAAGACTTTTTATTGGTTTTACAGGGTTCTTACGGAATCTGTTTAAGTCGGGGATATGGAAAATAAGTGAAAAGTCAGGGATTTAAATCTTTTTAAAAAATGCAACAGTGTCAGTGATTTCGTTTTGTACATCAAAACATGATTGCTTCGAGCAATGCTAAATATGAGCTAAGTGTATTTATGAAGTGGGCTCTGGTTAAAAAAATCTAAAAACCACTTTAATCTCACTATAAAAAAATTTTAGTATCTATGCGTGATGACTAGTTTCACCTTACTTCGAAGGCATCCTCAGGTGTGGTTAACAGTCTTTTCGCCCGTATCAATTTTTGATTCCGTTACTTCCCGCCTGTCGATTGTAAACTCGTCCTTTTTTTGGTTTTTGTAACAAAGTTCACCGACATAACTGGCTATTCAAGTAATTTTTTTGGGTTTCTGTTTTTTTAATTATTTGTAGGTATTCTCTTAAATTTAGCTTAAAGTAATTATCTACTGTGGCGATGGATTTAGCGTTTGCAAACAGAACAGAGTGGTCATTTCCCATGCTTATATGTTCGGCTAGTGCTGATGAATAATGTCGTTTTATGTTCATTGAACCGGAAACGGAAATTGCGTTTGGATTGTCCAATGTATGATTTGCCACATGAACACGGAATTCATACATCGGACAATCCAAACGCAATTTCCGTTTCCAGTTCAATGAACATAAAAACGACATTAAAAATAACAAGTCCTATTCATCATCGCTAGCCGAACATATAAGCATGGAAAATGACCACTCTGTTCTGTTTGCAAACGCTAAATCCATCGCCACAGTAGATAATTACTTTAAGCTAAATTTAAGAGAATACCTACAAATAATTAAAAAACAGAAACCCAAAAAAATGACTTGAATAGCCAGTTATGTCGGTGAACTTTGTTACAAAAACCAAAAAACGGACGAGTTTACAATCGACAGGCGGGAATTAACGGAATCAAAAATTGATACGGGCGAAAAGACTGTTAACCAAACCAGAGGATGCCTTCGAAATAAGGTGAAACTAGTCATCACGCGTTGATACTAAAATTTTTTATTGTGTAATTAAAGTGGTTTTTAGATTTTTTAACTATTACCTTATACACAAGTGTCATTCTACACTTATTTATCTGGTAAGCATCATTGGGATATTGGCAAAAGTTGGTCAGGGATAAGCTGGAGAAGTCAGGGATTTTAAATATAAAAACTACGTACTATCCCTGTTTTAATGTAAAGCACAATGAATAGTCCTATGCGAATACTCTGATTAAGGCAGAATAAAAGCGTAAACAGGAAGGGATAAATGGGCCAAATTTCTAGCTATCTCTCCAATCCACCAGTAGGTCCTGATTTCATATCCCCCCTGTGTAATTCATCATTGGTTCTCACAAACCCGTACCAGCGAGTCGTGAATGGCGACAACAAGTGAGAGAAAAAAGTCCTTTTACATTTCCCTCCTGTACTTTGAAAGGGGGAGCAAGATTTTCACGCGCGTCGACCTAGAATTTTTAGCTTTTCCTTCAGGTCAAAAACTTTTGCTGAAATACTGTACCAACAATGGAAAGTCTATTATAAACCTCTAAGATGAATGGAAACCTCTAAGATGAATGGTCCATTCTCAGGAGATGTAAATATTAGCCATACATAATTTCCAACCACTCGGGCAAAAATAAACGGCCCTCTGTAGAAACGTTCAATTTTATTTATATACCCATATTTGTCGCAGTGACAATCTCCCCAAAAATTATTCGACAAAGTTTAGAAACAGTATTTATTGTGGGAAAAAAATGGTGATATATGTTAGTCTGGGTAATAGCCTCTTCGGAAACCTTTGTATTCCCCGTTCTCACTGGGAAATCGAGCACGAATTCTTAGCACAGCGCAAGCTGGCAAAACAAGTCTATTTCCCACGCCTAAGCGACCGTACAACCAAAGGCAAAGATTTGAGTACGCAGCAAATCTAAGTCTGTTGTTAGCAATGTCCAACATATCTCTCTCTAGTAGTAGTTCATTTCTCATCCTCATGTTCAAGACTAAAACAAACGGCTCTAGGCAAAGCATCCTAAATTCAGGAGTGGTGGTAATGCACATGGGATCCCGGCAGCACTTATTTTCTATCACCGTGGGCATTTCCCGGCATTGCCCACAAATGCATTTTTTAGGACGAGTGTGGCTAAATTTTTGCGTTGGTGACGGTACATCTGATGTTTCAGAAATTTCTGGAACTACATCTAATGGTTCCATGATTTCTGATTCTAAATCCAAATTATCAATTTTTTCATAATTAGGATTGTCCCGCTTCCATTCTTTCCACTCCTCCTCTTGAGCTTCTATTTCCGGTTCAGTTGGGGCATTGATTTCGCCTAAAACTTTGGGTTAGAAACATTGAAATAAAATTTTACAAATGCATTAGGAAGCCTCGTTGCAAACATTACGTCCATATATACCTTCTTTCGCCAATGTTTCAAATTCGGGAAGTATTTTGCTGACTTTAGTCAATAGCGCCTCTTTAGCATCTAAAGGCATTCGATCAATAAGCGCCTAGAATTAACATTATCAAGAAATAAGAACCATGAGTATTTGCTTGTTCCCAAAAGAAAAATAAATAATGATTTTTTTGATTACCTGCAAACGCGCGTGATGACTCTCTAAGCTAGTTGTTAAATTTTCCATATATTTCGGATCAATGGCGCTCATTGCTTCCTTTAAAACTTTGTTCCCTGTCTTTCCTCTTTTTGTAGTCGTTTTCCTAACAGCTTTCTTTTTGGGCTGCTCTGTTGGTAATTCCAGCTTCTTCTGTAACAATTCAGAATTAACACAATTTTTAACTTTACTATAGGCCTAGTCTCTCTTACCTTTTCAATTTCTTCGTCTGATTCGTGAAATGATGCGTGTGGTATGAAATCTTCATCCTCAGTATCACTCTTCTGAACTATTTCATCATCATCATTACCCGAAGAATCTTCATTAAGTATTTCCTCCTCTTCGACTAGAGGTTCATATACTTTTGTAGATTTGATCTTCTTAGTGTAGCTTACTGGCTTCTCTTTGTTCACACAAACTAACTGTTTTTTACCGACTTCCCCGCATGTGCATGTTTCAGTGCAGGGTTTATCGAGACTTTTGCAGGGACACACGTTTCTTCCTTTTATTCGACTGCAATTATGCTTACACGAGCAACTTACAGCCCAGGCCTCTGTTGACCCCCTTTCTAACGGAATATTGTCTCCAAATCGCACCAATTCCATAATTTTTTATGGTTTTCTCGGTAATAAATATAGGATAAATGTTGAGAACGTTTTCCTTGCTAAATTCTAAGCGCCACTAATTCGCCAATACGCGAAACAAAAGAGAACATTTACTGCCCCCTAGGTACAGTCTTTAGCTCACTCGATCGCGCTAACGACGCTATAGAGAGCTACTGAGAGGGGAGGAGGTCAAATATTGGCTGACGACTTCCAATATGGTCGCAAAAATAATATTTCTTATGGTTCTTTTCTTTTTCTTTTTAATTATATTTCTATTTTGGTAAAATCCTATGTTCTCGTGATACAAATAACATCGAGAGTTTAGTTCCAACGTATTTATCATATAAATAAAGTCTTGGAAATATTTTTAATAACTATTTACTTCCAATTTCGTTTGCACCAGTGTATCTGAATGAAATTCGAGTGTTATCACTGAATCTATCATTATTTTGGATATATTTCGATACGTTGAAACAGACCTCCCATTAAATTTTCATGTAATTTAAATAAATAGAACAGAGGATATTGCCCAAAAAACCTCACGGCCTTCCATAATTTTAGCCTCATTTGAATTTCCCGCTTTTATAAAGCGAGCAGGTTGTGTGATCGATTGGGCTATGCAACAGCGGAATGGTTAGAGTGGGAATATCTTTTCTTCTTTGCTGTGAGTCATCCGAAGGGGAGAATCAGTGTTATAAAGGGGAAATGAAAAAACGAGGCAGATCCCGCTCGACTAGACTCTAGAGGGCTTCTCCCACACGTGACGGGTCCCAACCACCCCCTGACGCGCGCTCTGCCCAAGGTTCTTATAGAAAACTTCGTACTCTATAGTCTCTATAAGTGAATGCATGCGCGACATAGACTGTAGGCTGGCTGTCTATACGGGAGGGGGGTTAGTGGTAAATGGGGAAAGACAGTATCGTGGCTGCGTTCAAGAGAGAAAAACTCAGCCTAGTTTTTTTTTGGAATTTTATCTTGGGAAAGTCAACGAAGTAAATGGGCGGGAGGGAGGCGCGTTGGATTTGAATGCCGACTGAAGTTTTTGCGCGAGCTAAGTAAACGTTACTTTCTTGCGTAGTTATAAATCTAGACACATTATAGATGTTTCAGGCCATGATTATGAAAGAATTATTAGTGGTAAAAATAATCTAAGTGACTTTCAGAAGAGTTTTGAGGTGGAATTCATAAACGTCGGACGCAACGCAATTTAGTACAGGCAAAAGCAGGGCGTCGTGCGCAAACTTCCGCCTTTTGCGCACGACGCCCTGCTTTTGCCTGTACTAAATTGCGTTGCGTCCGACGTTTATGAATTCCACCTTTAGTCCAATAACTTTTGAAATAAATTAATTGTTACTGAATGAGGTTTGGCCTTGGTTCTTTGGGAGCTCCTTGAAAACTCAAGTGGATCTACGTATATAATTTGGCAAAAGTGGCAATTATTAGTTTTAGACCTATATGCAATCATACACAATAGATTATCCGAGGGGTCCGACATTCCCAAAAAAGCGTACTGGATTTCGCGATTTCGCCAAAGATTTCGTGATTTCATCTTTGATTTCGTGATTTCATCTTTGATTTCGTGATTTCAAAGATTTCGTGATTTCATCTTTGATTTCGTGATTTCATCTTTGATTTCGTGATTTCATCTTTGATTTCATCTTTGATTTCGTGATTTCATCTTTGATTTCGTGATTTCATCTTTGATTTCGTGATTTCATCTTTGATTTCGTGATTTCATCTTTGATTTCGTGATTTCAAGATTTCGTGATTTCAAGATTTCGTGATTTCATCTCGCTTTCGTGATTTCATCTTTGATTTCGTGATTTCATCTTTGATTTCGTGATTTCATCTTTGATTTCGTGATTTCATCTTTGATTTCGTGATTTCATCTTTGATTTCGTGATTTCATCTTTGATTTCGTGATTTCATCTTTGATTTCGTGATTTCATCTTTGATTTCGTGATTTCATCTTTGATTTCGTGATTTCATCTTTGATTTCGTGATTTCATCTTTGATTTCGTGATTTCATCTTTGATTTCGTGATTTCATCTTTGATTTCGTGATTTCATCTTTGATTTCGTGATTTCATCTTTGATTTCGTGATTTCATCTTTGATTTCGTGATTTCATCTTTGATTTCGTGATTTCATCTTTGATTTCATCTTTGATTTCGTGATTTCATCTTTGATTTCGTGATTTCATCTTTGATTTCGTGATTTCATCAAAGATTTCGTGATTTCATCAAAGATTTCGTGATTTCATCAAAGATTTCGTGATTTCATCAAAGATTTCGTGATTTCATCAAAGTGATTTCATCAAAGATTTTGCGAGAAGCGTACGCGATTTGGTGCAAATGTTGAACCCCTCGAAATTATCACTCTAATAAAACTGCTGCATGGGAAATGACAATGGAAACGATGTTAATTTACCATGCATTCTGACATACATATTTTTGGGATGTACCTATGTCACTAGAAAATCCACAATATGGTTTCCTACTTATAGCTATACAAACATATATCTTATCTTTTAGCTACCAAGATCATTTTATAAGTCCTGCAGTGGATGAGTTTTGGATTGAGACCCAGAAGGAAACATTTGAGGAACTAGCCAATAAGAACCTTATTGTGGCTGGAGACGGCAGAAATGATTCCCCGGGACATTCTTCTATGTATCTCAGTTATACAATGGCTGACACGGAAACACATAAAATACTGTCAGTTAAAACTCGGGATGTAAGGCATGCAGATGGGAAGAGTGTCAACATGGAAATTATGGGTTTCGAACTAGCAGCTGCGGAAGTTCATGAATTAGGCCAAAAATCAAACACGAAGGTGGTGGAGATAGTAACTGACGCGCATTGCCAAATAAAAAAATTATTAGGTATTTATTTTTGGAATTTAGTTTTCTTTGGCTTTTTTAGTTAACTATTACTGAATTTATATGAAGCAAGCAGGGCTGGAATATACAAGAATGTAAAACATTCCTGGGATATATGGCATGCGTCTAAAAATCTGCTTAAGAAACTAATGGAGAAATCCAAGAAGAAAGGTTTTGAGTCAATAGCCCATTGGGCACCATTAATCCGAAACCACTTTTGGTATTGTGCACGGGAGTGTGATGGAGACGTTAGTGTGATGCGTTATTTGTGGCTGTCCTTATTGCAACATATCTGTAACATCCATGAATGGAATTTGCCACTGGGTTTTGGTGCCCCCACTTGTTGTATGCATGAGGATCTAACACCTGAACAAATTGAACAGCACCAATGGTTAGAATCCAAATGTGAACAATTTAAAGAAATTAGGACCATTGTGACACAGAAATATGTTCTAAATAACTTAAGTTATTACGCAAATTTTAGGTAAGATTTTTTGGGAAAAAACCTTTCTGTTACATATCATTGTATGTAAAATTTCATATACTGTTGTAGGCACAATGGATTTCTGGAAACGTATCATAGTATGATACTAAAATACGCAAGTAAACGTTTTGCTTTCAGGTAAGGGTAACATAATTTAATTAGATGTAATTGTGAAATATAATTATATATCAATATTAGCTATAAAATATATGACATGAGAGTGAAGTTAGCAGCAATTGATCACAATCACCATACTGGCCGTGCTGAAGCCAGGTCAAAAGATGGATCACAGCAGTAAGCATTTTTCGAGGAGATAGTCGCGTGGATTGTGTGTGCTTTGATTTCGCGTCATGTATAAACATGAACCGGTTCATAAACCAACTGGAATGGTCAGGGAAAAATATTTTGAAGGGAAATTGAAAGTCTGGATAACAGTATCAGGGTGACCAGAAAATGTGTTGCCTGGTATTTTATCAGAGCCCCAAAATTCGCGTAGCTCGCTCCGGAACTTACATAAAATTAAATTCCAACAAAATAGTTTACTTATATTTATAACAATAACTACTCTTTCAAAAGTGATGCGAGTACAGTTAAAATTATAGTTCTATTGTGAATATGTTATCTCTCTTGATTTACAGGTTTTCTAAATGCTACAGTAAACGTAGTAAAGCATGGTTTACTGTTAAAGTTTACGAAGCCAAGTCTTACTCATATATGGACAGGCTTTTGTTAAAAGTATTTGAAAAACGCCATATTTTCAGTGTGAGTAAATATAATTAGTGTGCCCAGAATTAGTACAGAAGAGATGCAAATTGACCTCAAACATTGCAAGAGAACGAGGGGTTAGTCTTTTGAATAATCGGGTGTACAAAACCGCAGAAATCGATTACTTGATTTCTAGAATACTTAGAAAATCATCAGTAATCAAAATCATTCTTGTGAGTAATCAAAGGTAATGAGAAATCTCCTATAATCACTGAAAATTACGTGAAATCTTGAGAAAATCAGAAATAATCACATGATTTTCTAGTATTCATATGTAATCACCTCGGTAATTGCTCCTTTCGTGAAATAATCACACATAATCAATCGAGGAATTCGAAAATCCAAAATAAAAATTATAATCAATGAAATAGAAATAATCACCAAAAACCACCGGAATAATGGATTTAAAAAGGAATCACGAGTAATCCGCGGCAATAAACGTAATCAGAGAAATCAAGGAATTCGTTCAGTAATCAGGTGTACAAAATTTTGGTGAATGACTAGCCCCTCGCAAGAGAATTGCTTTTTTTCTTTCCCAATGAAAACAAGCTGGTCCAGCAACCAGGACATTTTTGCACACCCAATCAATTTATAGGACATTGGTCCAGTGAGGCAGTGACCCCTATAAGTGTCTCAAAGTTATCTTATTTCCGTCCCTGCTTAAAATAAAACCGACGAAATAAATCACAGCTATAAAAGGTTGAATTGGGGCGGAAATAAGTCAAATACTTTGAGGCTCCTGGAAATTCGCGAGAGCGCAAATAAGCAGAACACTTGAAATGTATCCAGGGACACTATTCTCTAAAAATTTCAATGATTAAATACCCAAATCCAAATGTAAACATTAGGGTTGGTTCCATAAGGAGAGAGAGCTTAAAACCCTATTCTCTAACCCAAATCCAAATGAACATTTGAATCTCCCGCACGTACATAATTTACGATACCCGTGATAACGCGCGCGGTCTCTAGAGCCGCACCAATACGAGGTTACTAACCCGCACCCCGCGAGAGCGCTCGGCATTCGAGGGATCAGGCAACTAGCGTAATACGCTTCCCATCGTACACGCTCAGATAGACTTTATTACGGAGCGGCTTTCCCCTCGACAACTAGAAACGCACGACGCCATTCGAGGGATCAGGCACTGGCGTATTCCCCCGGTATTACCTTTTTGGTGGTTTTATTGCCGTAAATTCGGGAGATATGCCTTTAATCCGTTCTAATATTGAAATAAAACTGTAAAAAGTAATCCCGAGTGTATTTCCGCGTTAAAGGCGTAATACGCTTCCCATCTTACACCCACAAAAAGACTTTATTACAGAGTGGCTTCTCCCTCGTCAATTGTCCCGTATAGAGACTAACATTTTTGCATCCGCCAGATGGCGTGTGCAAAAATAAAAATGTACTGATTTGGGATATTTTTTTCTCTCTGTGAAACGCGCTTTCTTCCCCCTCGTCCTCAATCTCGACTGTAGTAAATGCACTCTTTCATATAAAAATATTACAGGGTACTGCGTTTTACTTAATTTTTTGGTATTATTTACAGGGTAATATGAAAAAAAGGGGGCTCATTGAACTTGATGACCCGAAACTTATACACAAAAACAGGGGTATGGTAGATTGCCCACCAAAGTCAACATTGATTGAAATGCATCAAAGCCGTTTCGCCGCAATTAACACGGCAACTAAAAATTAAAATTAATGTAATATAATATTAAATAGGGGGGTTGATAACATTAAGGTTTAAAATTAGATTAAAATGTTTCCTTGGGGTTGACAATAAATTAAAAACATTATTCTCGGAAATTTGGTCTTTATTTCTTTGCTTCAAAGTTTTGCGCCTACAAGTATGTATTAAAAATTTAAATAGAAAATTAGAAAACAACAAATACCCCATATAAACCCGATTGTTCATTGAAACTAAGCTTCATTTTAATGCTTTACAAAGTATCTTTGTTTGAGAGTTTCTCCGAGCAAAATGCCAATTGTAAAATGGCTCGAGTTAACCAAATCTAAAAACAAAAAGGCTCCCTCTGTGAAAATTCAGTAGCCATTTAGGGCAAGAGCCTCCTGTTATTTCACTGTTTACTAAGTAGTTTGGAAGTCCAATCATTTTAATGAAAAGCTATTACAAAATGCCAGGAAATCCAAAGTTGAGAAATTATAAGCGAGATACTTGAAAATTATGGGTCTCTGAACTGTACAAAAACGCAAACTTCGCAAAGTAGCTCACCGCAACACCAAATTTTTCGGTAGGGTGAACAAACCTGCAAAAGTCACTTAGCCAATCTCAAAATAGCTCTGTTGTCAAAAGTGCACCACGATGAAAGAACAAGAAATTAGTTTCAGGTCTAATTGTAAACGTCCAACAATTATTACCAAGATTCTTAAATTGTGTTTTGATGGCTCAAGAACATTTTATTTTATGAAGGTTTAGTATTACAAGGTTCGCGAAAAATTCTTTGTAGTAACTTCTATAAGTGGATAGTAAAAGCTCCTTAGCTTTGCCCTACTTTAGAATAATTTAGAACTTACTTCATTATTTGGATTAGATCTCTGAAAGTTCGAAGTAAGTCCTGCCAGTTAAATACTTCACTTACAACGGTATCCCTTATAAAACACGTTTTAGTTGTTTATTTAAGGGCACAAGCCACTATCACGGCTATTCCATTCCTTTTCCAAAAAAAATCTTTCGTATCATAATAGGGAACTCGTGAAAGAGCATAAAGACACGGAGTGCCGCCATTTTTAAAGATAAGACCCCGTCAGTCCGTCACCCCCAAAAAATTCATTCAAAATAAGCCAGTGCTGAACATAAGCCTTTTTCGAAAAAAAAGGTCTGAATTGAACTCGAACTGTACAGTTCCTCAATTTACCGCTGGGTGGTGTACCAGTACAGATAGAGATTCTAGTGTACTGCGGGAAAGATCAAAGGGGCAACGATGGGGCCGCCCTTTGCTTTAAAAAAAAAATCAGAAGTCTCAGGTTGTTTAATTTATTAATTTGCTTCTAAAAGTTCTAAATTCAAAAATTACAAGGCATTTGTCAAGTAAGTTTTTATTTTGCATTTTTGGCACAAGGCTCTCTTAGTTAATCTATTCTTTTTTTTAAGTTACAATTTTTCCTAATCAATTCAATTAATTTGCTTTAAATTAAAATAGCACTGTTACTCTATAAGGAGTTAAGGATTAATTTAATTTTACTAATTTCATTTCTTTTTAACGGAAAGCATTTTTTTTTCCTACAATTCGCAATTTTTAATTCAGAATTATAATTATTTCAATTAAATGAAATCAAATCACAAATGTGGCACAATATCAGCCCAAAAATAGATGTTGTCTACTTCTAACATGGAGGAAGCATGGAGAGACAACTTTGCCTTTGGCCTGT
>JAEQBA010002890.1:8332-79585 GCA_019434445.1 Phalangium opilio
AAATTCTAATATTTTAATATCCACTTCTTTAGTTAGCAGACGACGTGCTATGGTCAATGGTCACGGACCAGTTTATTTATTCCAAGTCAGGAAAGTCGCTGGCCTAATGTCCAGTTTAAACAATGCTTATTGGTCACGGACCAGAAAACTCACGTAAACGCGACGCGAATGACGAAAACTACGTATTTTCCGACTGAGGAGAGGCGAAATAGCCCGGCCTCCTTTTAAGTCCCCCCTTGTGTTTTGAAAGTGGGACTGGGACTATGGCGCGCGAATACTTAGGCATCTTATACGTTCTCCCTAGTAAACTAGATATCGCTTCTTGGTAAAACTTCCCTGAGTTTCCAGGGTTTTCCCGTGTATGGAGTATCCTAGGGAGCAAATGTAAACGAAGGAGGGAAGGGGCAAATAGGAATATTACATAATCGAAGCATATCCCCGTATCTCTAATATAACCAGAGTTACGAGCTTCCGAAATTTAGTGTAATGTTAATCCTATGGAGGAGGCAGAGTACCTACAAGCACCTGGGGCAAGTACCTACAAGCACTCACAAGCACCTACAAGTACCCGGGGTAAATACCAACAAGCACCCGGAGCAAGTACCTACAAGCACCCGGAGCAAGTACCTACAAGCACCCGGGCAAGTACCTACAAGCACTCACAAGCACCTACAAGTACCCACAAGCACCCACAAGTACCTACAAGCACCCACAAGTACCTACAAGCACCCACAAGTACCTACAAGCACCCACAAGTACCTACAAGCACCCACAAGTACCTAAAAGCAACCACAAGTACCCAAAAGTACCCACAAGCACCCAAAATTACCACAAGCACCCAAAAGTACCTACAAGTACCCACAAGTACCTACAAGTACCCACAAGTACCTACAAGCACCCACATGTACCTACAAGTAGCCGCAAGTACCCACAAGTACCTACAAGTACCCACAAGTACCTACAAGCACCCACAAGTACCTACAAGCACCCACAAGTACCTACAAGTACCCACAAATACCTACAAGCATGCACCCACATGTACCTACAAGTAGCCGCAAGTACCCACAAGTACCTACAAGTACCCACAAGCACCCACAAGTACCTACAAGCACCCACAAGTACCTACAAGTACCCACAAATACCTACAAGTACCCACAAGTACCTACAAGCACCCACAAGTACCCACAAGTACCTACAAGTACCCACAAGTACCTACAAGCACCCACAAGTACCTAAAAGCAACCACAAGTACCCACAAGTACCTACAAGCAATACAAGTACCTACAAGCACCCACAAGTACCTACAAGTACCTTCAAGCACCCACAAGTACCTACAAGTACCCATAAGTACCTACAAGCACCCACAAGAACCCACAAGCACGTACAAGCACCCACAAGCACCCACAAGTACCCACAAGTACCCACAAGACCCACAAGTACCTACAAGTACCTACAAGCACTGACAAGCACCTACAAGTACCCACAAGAACCCACAAGTACCTACAAGCACTGACAAGCACCTACAAGTACCCACAAGCACCAACAAGTACTCACAAGTACCCACAAGCACCTACAAGTACCCAGAAGCACCTACAAGTACCCACAAGTACCCACAAGCACCTAAAAATACCCACAAGCACCTACAAGTACTCAAAAGCACCTAAATGTACCCACAAGCATCCAAAGCACCCACAAGTACCTACAAGTAACCACAAGTACCTAAAAGTACCCATAAGTACCTACAAGCACCCACAAGTACCTACAAGCACCCACAAGTACCTACAAGCACCCAAAAGTACCTCAAAGCAGCCACAAGTACCTACAAGCAATCACAAGTACCCAAAAGTACCTACAAGCACCCAAAAGTACCTACAAGTACCCACAAGTACCTACAAGTACCCACAAGTACCTACAAGCACCCACAAGTACCTACAAGGACTCAAAAGTACCTACAAGCAATCACAAGTACCCAAAAGTACCTACAAGCACCCAAAAGTACCTACAGGTACCCACAAGTACCTACAAGCACTCACAAGCACCCACAAGAACCCACAAGTACCTACAAGCACTCACAAGCACCTACAAGTACCCACAAGCACCAACAAGTACCCACAAGCGCCTACAAGTACCCAGAAGCGCCTACAAGTACCCACAAGCACCTAAAAATACCCACAAGCACCTACAAGTACTCAAAAGCACCCAAATGTACCCACAAGCATCCAAAAGCACCCACAAGTACCTACAAGCACCCACAAGCATCAAAAAGCACCCACAAGTACCTACAAGTAACCACAAGTACCTAAAAGTAACCACAAGTACCTCAAAGCACCCACAAGTACCTACAAGCAGCCACAAGTACCTACAAGCAATCACAATTACCCAAAAGTACCCACAAGCACCTACAAGTACCCACAAGCACCCACAAGCTCCTACAAGTACCCACAAGTACCCACATGCACCGACAAGTACCCATAAGCACCTATAAGTACCCACAAGTTCCTACAAGTACCCACAAGCACCCACAAGCACCTACAAGTACCCAAAAGCACCTGCAAGTACCCACAAGCATCCAAAAGCACCCACAAGTACCTACTAGCACCCACAAGCATCCAAAAGCACCCACAAGTACCTACAAGCACCCTTAAGCACCCACAAGTACCTACAAGCACCCACAAGTACCTACAAGCACCCACAAGTACCTACAAGCACCCAAAAGTACCTACAAGTACCCACAAGTACCTACAAGCACCCACAAGTACCTACAAGCACCCACAAGTACCTACAAGCACCCACAAGTACCTACAAGCACCCACAAGTACCTACAAGTACCCACAAGTACCTACAAGCACCCACAAGTACCTACAAGCACCCACAAGTACCTACAAGCACCCACAAGTACCTACAAGCACCCACAAGCACCTACAAGCACCCACAAGTACCTACAAGCACCCACAAGCACCTACAAGTACCCACAAGCACCTACAAGTACCCACAAGCACCTACAAGTACCCACAAGCACCTACAAGTACCCACAAGCACCTACAAGTACCCACAAGCACCTACAAGTACCCACAAGCACCTACAAGTACCCACAAGTACCCACAAGAACCCGGGCGAAGCACCTACAAGAGCTCAAACGCCATGTTTTTCTTGCTTAATATCCCTCTAACGGCGTGAATCACGACAAAAACGCCGTAAGTCCAATATAAAAAATTAGGGCTAAAATGAGTGTCTCTAACAGTGGTAAAACACCGTAACTCCAATACCGAAAACAACGTAAGTCAAAGTATGTGTTAATAATGATAAAAATCAATACTTAAACTTAATTGATCTTTATGAAACTTGAAAAGGCGGTACATTGAAGTATTATCTTTCATTTAAGATGGTTCCCAAACGTAACGAATGAATAGTTTTCCTTATATGCCTTCTGAGAAAATGCTCTTTTTTATAAAATTCCCATGTTATCTCTATGGAAGAATATTGTATATTTCACCAAATGTCTTAATAATTTTATGGATTCTAAAACCACCCTTAACAACTTTTTTCATTATAGAATTAACTATTTATTAGATCTCTTTTAAATTTTAACCACAAAAGTAGGGCCCAAATTTTAGTTCGCTGGCAAAATTTCAAAGCGGCAAACACAATACGAAAAAAGTTACAGCCAATCAAAGAACCCTCCTTTAGCATTAGAGGGAGTATCAAGTCTTATCTAAGAGAGCGACCGCTCTCCTAGAATAAATTCCTATATTTTTGAATTTTTAGATTTACAAGCACTTTTTTAGATTTACAAGCACTTTTTTTTAGATTTAGAAGCTTTTTTTTAGATTTACAAGCACGTTTTTTAGATTTACAAGCACTTTTTTTAGATTTACAAGCACTTTTTACCCTGAATTTTAGATTTACAAGCACTTTTTTTTAGATTTACAAGCACTTTTTTTAGATTTACAAGCACTTTTTTTTAGATTTACAAGCACTTTTTTTAGATTTACAAGCACCTTTTCCTAGATTTACAAGCACTTTATTTTAGATTTACAAGCACTTTTTTTAGATTTACAAGCACTTTTTTTAGATTTACAAGCACTTTTTTAGATTTACAAGCACTTTTTTTAGATTTAAAAGCTTTTTTTTAGATTTACAAGCACGTTTTTTAGATTTACAAGCACTTTTTTTAGATTTACAAGCACTTTTTTTTAGATTTACAAGCACTTTTTTTAGATTTACAAGCACTTTTTTTAGATTTACAAGCACTTTTTTTTAGATTTACAAGCACTTTTTTTAGATTTACAAGCACCTTTTTCTAGATTTACAAGCACTTTATTTTAGATTTACAAGCACTTTTTTTAGATTTACAAGCACTTTTTTTAGATTTACAAGCACTTTTTTTTTAGATTTACAAGCACTTATTTAGATTTACAAGCACTTTCTTTTAGATTTACAAGCACTTTTTTTTAGATTTACAAGCACTTTTTTTAGATTTACAAGCACTTTTTTTTAGATTTACCAGCACTTTTTTTAGATTTACATTTAGTTACATTTTCGACTCAAAATCGTTCGTCCAAAGAACACAATATCCCTTAATTTATGGCAGACTTATTAGAAACACACTGTATTGCGTTTCAGGTGAAGCTATAGGTACGACACCAAAACGTAATTTGTTTGAAGCATGTTATATAGTCTAAAATATTTTCTTTTTACTAAAATCTTACCCATACATATTTTCTTCAACCCTTTTTTTAGGTATGTTAAGAAACACATTTTGACCTTTGGTTCTTTCTAAGAAGATGAATAGAAAAACTTTTAAATTTTCCTTTTTAGCCACATCGTTTTCTTTTTTTTGGTTAGAGGCCCATAGTCCATAACCTAACCCTTTTTTTTAGAAAAAAAAAGATTTCTATATATATTTCTAAACAAGGCTTAACAGTTTCGGAATATATACTGCCATTTACTCTAAACCTCCCAGCATCCCAGGAATGGAGAGAGTGGGTAAACTAAATCTGGCTGGCTGGCTCCTAGGGTCTCAAATATGGAGGGAAATTTAAGGTGGTTAGACCCTTTATAGGGGGTACTTTTTTTTTCACCCAAAATCTTACACCACAACCGAGAGTATATCGTAATTCTTATTTATGTCCATTTTTAGGTTTTTTTCCGTTCTCTTCTTTCCTTTTTCCTTTGAAACTCTCCTCTTTTTTATTCAAGAACAAACTAACTACACCCCTACTTGATCCTCTCCTCTCCTCATACGCGAAACCATTTTTAAAATATAAATTTTAAGCAAATTTCACGTATCTCTAAACAATTTCGGATTAGAAGTTACGTGGTTTTTGCTCGCAAAATGGATAGAAATTTCTTTTCAAGAAAGGGGTAAAAAAGTTTGAGCAAAAGTTTTTTTCTTTTCTCTAAGTCGCGTTTCATTTTGAGTCTTCTACGTTTTGTTCTTGAAGGTTTTGGTTTCAATGAATTGTAAATTGTACCTGATACGAACTTTAGACTCTGGTAGGGACTAAACAGAGTTCTACGTTCGAATTACGACTTTCATGGTATATTATCATTTATTAACTTTTATATATTCTTTTCTTTTTAAACGATTTTTTTCTTCTCTTCTTTAAAGTTTTTCTTCTTTTGATTATCTTAGTCGCTGTGGGTTTTAAATTCTTATATTTATAACTGGCTATATTTTATCCAAGGAGGGGGGTTAAGATTTCAAGTTGAAGGTTAAGGAGAACATTTAGAAACTCTTTTTACTCTTCTTTTGAAATTCCTCTTATGTAAATATACCTTGAACTTGGGTTGGGTCAGGTTGGGAGTTAGGGGGATCATGCTTTAGCTTTTTTTTGGTAGCATACTTTTAGCTTGGTTTTATACACTTTTGTTAATGAAATATCTAGAGTTTTAAATTTAATTAATAGAATTTAAATTAATTAGATTTTTTTATTTTAATATCTTTAACTTGGTACCTAAGGTTAATAGTAGCGTACATATAAGTTGGTTTTATAAACTTTTTTTTAAATGAATTATAGGGTTTATATTTAATTATTAAAATTTAAATTAGAATTTTTTAATTTTAATATCTTGAACTTTGGTAAGATTAGGAGTAGCGTACATTTAAGTTGGTTTATACATTTTTGTTAGTTAAATATTGGGTTTTTTATTTAATTAGTATAATTTAAATTAGATTTTTTTTAATTTTAATATCTTGAACTTGGATAAGGTTAGGAGTAGCGTACATTTAAGTTTGTTTATACATTTTTGTTAACTAAATATTGGGTTTTATATTTAATTAATACAATTTAAGTTAGTTTTTTTTTAATTTAATGTCTTGAACTTGGGTAAGGTTAGAAATAAGCGTACTTTTATGTTAGTTTTTATACACATTTGTTTGTAAAATTGGATTCCACAGTTAACTAACATAAACACAACTTAATTAATTGGAAAAACCTTAATTTAAATACCTTGAACTCGCTTAAAGTTGAAAGTAGCAAGTAGTGGGACACCCTTTTCAGGTCAACTATAGAAATTGTTAATAAATCTATATTATAAAATTAACTAATACAATTTAAAATTAGTAGAACAATTTAAAATTTTAAAATTTGGGAAAATTTCCGCGTTGTAAGTACAAATTAACAAAAACATTGTTCGTGTTATCGTTAGATAATAAAATGCGGCTCATTATATATATATATTTTTTTAACTTACACTAGCAAATTCTTAATTGCAGTAAATTGCATGAAACAATCTCAAAAACGAATCAAAAATTTTTTTATTCTGTTTATTAGTTTTTAATGAGCTTCTCCCCTAAAAACACGGGAACGGAGTAGGGATAGCTATTTCACAGGATATTGAAAGGGAAAAAAATGGAAGAGAGAAAAGAGACAAATAAAAGACACTTATTGCGTTTAATAATGACCGTTTTCCAGCCTTGTGTTTATACACACACCATTGATTTTGTGCCCCTCGTTTTTTAAGCATTTTTTAGACTTGAGTTTTTATAAAAGACAAACGTATATAGCTGAGAAACAAGACGTTCCTTGTAAATAAGTAATTCTGTAAATCAGGGGAATGGGAAATGTATTTGCACGTTAAGTAGAAGTCCTTTATAAGATATGTTACGTGAAGTATGACACTACCTATACTCCGTATTTTCTAGAGACTTACTGAGAGCTAGTTCAAGAACGACGCGAGAATTGACTAAACCAAAAATAAATAGGGGAAAGTGTCGGACTCTCTCCTTCGTCTGTGACATGCATTTGGAGGGGTGAATGCATACTCGCGAAATCTGTTTCATCCCCCTCGCCTATTCACCACGTACCTAAGATGATTTGTGATATTGCGCGTTAAGAAAAAGTGCGGTTTTATTTTACATTAGCTGCTTTTGACTGAGGCTAACCGTGGCCACTGCAGTTTATCGCCACAATTAAATTTGATGATGTACATGATTGTATTAATTTAGTTTGCTATTATTGATGTTATTTACTAATACTAAAACGTTTTAGCTTATAATGACAACCCAGGGCCCAAGTTTAAACGAAATTCTAAAGGATTTTAACGATGAGTTTTTTGAATTAAATGATGATTTCAAGAACATCCGCGGCATTTCTAATTTAATTTCGGCGTGCTAACTTTTTAAACAAACTTTAACCTCGTTCAAACACGAAAATAACACTAATGAAAATAGAACAGGGCGCAGAGGTCCGAGGTTGTGACTCTTCCTTGAGATACGCCTATGCCAAATTCTCCCGTTTGGTGGCGTACGAGCGTTATTTTCGGGAAGAATGACATCATCAACTACAAATCTGATTGGCTGATACCCTTTCAAACACCTCTCTCGCGCTTGAGCGTCTCGAAATGCATGTCAAGCTAAGGCAAAGGCAGGAAAATATGGCAGGCCGACACTTTCCCCTATTTATTTTTGACTAAACTTGGTTTTGCAGTCCATCTTGCTAATATGAACTTATGCTTATAATCAACGCCAAGTCCAAACCACTTTAATTAGAAGGCTGGAAATTTGCAGGGACGTTGCTCTTAAGTAGTACCCGAGCACTAATTAAGATTTTTCCCATCCGTTATTACCATCTTGAATGAAATGGTGCCCAGAAATGTAACCAAAACTTCTTTATTGAATAGCTTTGATTGCGTGTTTCAACTAATTTCACTATTATTACTAGTATACTAGTTCCATACATCCTTTGTTACGCCATCTTTTAAAATGGCGACCCGAAAAGTAATAAAAAATTCCCCGAAGGGCTGACGGGCAACGCTAGGCGAATCTGCTCTGGACAATAATTGCCGTCGTATGAACCCGATTTAAAATAGTTTAATTGGAGAAGGGGTATGAAATCTTCCTGTATATATGATTTTATCCCCTTAGCTATTAAATATAAAAAAAAAACATCTAAACTCGTTATTTTTGGGGATGTTATCATGGGGGTATGATTTGATAATGTTGTTGTTTGACGCAAGAACGACTCTGGGTTTAACTGGTTATAAACTCTTTATTAAGTTAATTAAAACATTAGTATTAATTTCCGGGAACAATACACAGCTATCTAAGAACTGATAACAGGGAACTGATAAACTGAACTGATAAACGTTATCGGAATGTTATCCGGTTATATAGTTAAGGCATCGCGATAAAAAATAAAGATTACAAGAATGACCGCGATGCATAAAAAACACAAGTATAGAAAATATAATCTGGATATAGATAAAAAACAACCGGTATTATCTCTAATTTACAACAGTCCCTCTTAATATCGGTGGTTTCAATCTTCTATCCAGGGGGTGGTCATTCAATTATTTCCAGTCCAAGGGCTTTGACGCAGAAGAGGTGCTTCGGACGGAACAGGCTCTTTGTACAGATGTCAGCTGGCATTTCCTCTGTTGGTAGATACCGCAAGGCTATATGTCCCTGGTCGTAGGTGTCTCGAATGAAGTGGTGCCGGATATCAATGTGCTTCGTTCTGGCATGGAAAACAGGATTCTGAACGAGTTTCTGGGCACCCTGGTTGTCGTTGTACAGCTCGATCGCCGGAACTGATACTCCAAGTTCGTTGAGAAGTCCTTTGAGATATATGGCTTCTTTGGTTGCGTCGGACATCGCCATATATTCTGCTTCTGTACTGGATAAGGCAACGGTTCGCTGTTTCCTTGCTTCCCAGGATACTGCAGCGCCGGCTAGTTTGAAGACATATCCAGTATATGACTTTCTATCTTTCGGGCAACCTCCATAGTCTGCGTCAACGAAACCCTGGATTGGCAATCCGGTCTTCCGATAAATCAACCCATGATGAAGAGTTCCCTTCAGGTATCTCAGAACTCTTTTCCCGGCAATCCAATGAGTTTCGTCATAACTTGTATTGAACTGGCTCAATGCGCTGACTGAATACCCCATATCCGGTCGTGATGACACTACCAGGTACATGAGAGAGCCGACCAGAGATTGATACGGAATACGACTGATGTCTTCTGCTACTGGGTGTTCTGGGTTTTGCAACTTGTTGTTGGCATCCATTGGAGTCGCAATTGCTTTGGAGTCTTGCATGTTGAAACGTTTCAGGACCGTTTCTGCATATTTCGCTTGGGAAATCCGGATGGTATTTTGTTTTAGATCTTGGTGAAATTCCATTCCGAGACAGTGATGGATTGGCCCCAGGTCCTTCATATCGAATTTTCTCCCAAGTTCAATCTTTACTTCAGTCATCCAATCCGGGTTGTTGCTTGCAAGGATCAGATCGTCGACATAGACTCCAATGATCATAATATCTTCCGCGACTCTTAAAACGTATAAGCAGGGGTCGCTCTTCAATGGTGTCATTCCAATTTCCGAAAGTCTTTGATGTAACTTCTTGTACCATTGGCGGCCCGATTGTTTTAAGCCGTAGAGGGATTTCTTGATACGACAGACTTTATGTCCCTCTTCTTCCAGGTCCCTGGTCCATTTCTTTGCTCTGGCAATGATTGACTTGTCGAACCGGGTTGACTTGACGATTTCTTCGAGGGATTCTGTTAATCCTTCCGGGACGACCATATATATATCCTCCTCGAGTTCGCCATTAAGATAGGCCGTGACGACATCCATCTGGTGGACTTCCAAACCGATTTCCACAGCAAGGGCCATAAGCAGTCTTATCGAGCTGGATCTAATGACGGGTGCGAACGTCTCTTGGTAGTCGATCCCTGGTCTCTGGGCAAAACCTTTCGCTACGAGCCTGGCTTTCCTTTTCTCTACTTCTCCGCTGGGTAAGTACTTCGTTCGGAAGACTAAACGATTTCCAAGGACCTTCTGGTTTTCCGGACAGTCAACGATGTCCCAGGTTTCGCACTTGATAAGCGAAACGAACTCTTCCGTTACTGCTTTCTTCCAATCGTTTGCGTACGGAGAAGCCAGGGCTTGCTTCAAGGACAAAGGTTCTGATAAGATGGCTAGGTTTGCTGACTCATCGGACAGGGTTTCTTGCTCGTCAGTAGCCTCTTCAGTAGACTCTTCTGAGGCGCTCGGAATCATGTTGAACCTTTTCTTCGGTCGTCCGGGTGCTCCAGTTCTTATTTTCTTCGGTCTGCCAGGACCTTTCTTCAGAACGAGGGTTTCTGAGGGTTCTTCGAAGACGTCTTCGTTTTCCTGAGCATTGGATTCTTCCGGGATTTCATCTTTGAACTCCTTTTTGACTTCTTCTCTGCTTGGCGGTTTTGCAGCGTGTGTGGTGGCCGGGACTTCGATTTCGCCTTTAGCTTTGCTTCCGTATTTTAGGTTGACTTCTGGAGTGACGAAATCATCATATCCGCCTTGTTTATTAAATTCTCCCAGGAACTTGACATTTCGACTTCGGTAAATTTGCTTCTCGGACGGAACCCATAGTCGATAGGCCTTCGAGACTTCAGAATAGCCGATGAAAACGCATTCTTTGCTCCTGGCTGCAAACTTCCCTTTCCTTTTATTTTCGTCCAACAGCAAAGCTTTGTCGCCGAAAATCTTCAAATGTTGCAGGGATGGCTTCTTTCCGGTCCATCTGGTAAATGGTACTTCTCCATTTATGCTCCGGGAAGGACAACGGTTTCGAATGTAGTTAGCCGTGGCCATCGCTTCTGCCCAGAATGATGGTGGAAGTTGCGCTTGTATCATCATACATCGGGCCATATCTAGGAGTGTTCTGTTCTTTCTTTCGGCAATGCCATTCTGTTCCGGGGTGTATGGTACGGTGAGCCTTCTTTTTATCCCAGAGTCTTTCAGGAATCTGTCGAATTCATTGTTGCAGTATTCGGTTCCGTTGTCGGACTGCAAGGTCTTGATTTTTCTCCCGGTTTCCACTTCAGCTCGTTGCTTGAATTCTTTGAAGGCTTTCAACACTTCGCTCTTGTGTTTTAAAAAGCTGACTTCACTCCACCGGGAATAATCATCAGTGAAAACGACGATGTACTTGGCTCCGCTCATCGACGTTACTCTCATCGGCCCGCATACGTCAGAGTGTACTATTTCCAGGACATGCGAGGTTCGGCTATCTTCGGCTTTCGGGAACGGCTCCTTCGATTGCTTTCCTTTGATACAGATTTGGCAGATTCCCAGACTCCCATCTTTTTCAATGTTGAGTCCCGTAGCCAAATTCTTCCGGGCCATTTCCTTTAAACTTCTCTCGTTCAAGTGACCGAGTTGGAAATACCACTTCTCCAGGTTGCTTCTAGGCTTTATTTCCGCTTGCACTGCATGGACCGTTTCTTCAGCCTTTCTCAGGAAATAAAGATCTCCAATTCTGTCAGCAACTGCAATCACTTCCCCGGTTGCCGTCTTAATCCAGGCCTGCGACTTCTTGAATGTGACCTCATGTCCTTTGTCTGTCATCTTGGCAATGGATAGGAGATTTGTTCTTAAATCCGGGACATGAAGGGCTCGTTCCAGGCGAAGAATTCGATTGTCGCTGCCATTCGTTGCGGGTACTTTTACTTCGCCAACACCTCGTATCTTCGTTGACTCAGCAGTGGCCAGGTTTAAAGACTTCGTGGTCACTTCGTAAACGTTGAAGCAGTCTCTGCTGGAAGTCATATGTGAGGTGGCTCCGCTGTCCAGGCACCAGGAATCGTGATCAGCTTTCAGGTGCAATGCGAATTCTTTCTCGGCCAAATTTTCTGCCAGTACATGATGGGCGTTTTCCTTCTTTCTGGTTCTTATGCCTGAACCATTGTCTCTGTCGGGGCAATCGGCTACCTTGTGGCCGGGTTTCCTGCATCCATGACACTTGTACTTAAAGGTCGTGCTTCCTCGTCCACGTAAGCTTCTTCCTCTACCCCTTTCTGCAGTTTTCCGGGAAAAGTGGTTACTGCCCATCATCGCATTCTGCACGGGTTCGTCTTCTTTAGATTGCTTGGCGTCCGATTCCTCCAGGATCTTTATTTTCAAGGCTTCCGGATCAGGTAACGTATCCCTGGACTCTATTGCGCACCGGAAGTTCTCGTACGATTCTGGTAGACTGTATAACAACATAATGGCCAGTAGGTCGTCGTTTACAGCTACTCCCATGTCAGCCAACTTGTCTACTGCGTCGAAGAATTCTCGGACGTGATCCCGGACATCTTCTCCCTCCTTCATTTTCTTGCCTTCCGATCATTACTGTCCCAGGTAGCGACCGCCTGGGCGTTGCCTTCCGTTCCCCGCACCGGAGTTGGCCTCGTTGAAGTTCCATCTACGTACTCCCAGAGATCGTTCTTTTGAAGCAGGGCTTCCACTTGCATTTTCCAGGTATCATAATTATCCTTAGTTAACGTCTCGATTCGTCCCAGGTGATTTCCGGCCATTCTCCGTCTGACTCCGCACCTTCAAGGATAATCTTCCCGGCGTTGAACTTCTTATGACTTCTAAACCTCTGCGCAGTGGAAGCGTGCTGGGCCCATAACCTGTTGTTGTTTGACGCAAGAACGACTCTGGGTTTAACTGGTTATAAACTCTTTATTAAGTTAATTAAAACATTAGTATTAATTTCCGGGAACAATACACAGCTATCTAAGAACTGATAACAGGGAACTGATAAACTGAACTGATAAACGTTATCGGAATGTTATCCGGTTATATAGTTAAGGCATCGCGATAAAAAATAAAGATTACAAGAATGACCGCGATGCATAAAAACACAAGTATAGAAAATATAATCTGGATATAGATAAAAAACAACCGGTATTATCTCTAATTTACAACAGATAAAAATTAAGGTTTAATATTTTTTATTATTATGTTTTTTATTTATTTTTTTTAATAAGTCTTTTGAATTTATTCAATTAAATGACAGGGTTCATACAAACCTGGAAAACCGGGAAATGTCAGGGAAATTAATTGTTGACTAAAGTTTAATTTGGTAATTTTAACTGACTTTAAAGTCTCCATTCGCTCGCTGTTTTAAAAATAATTAGTCACTTTTTAATTTAATTTTAAGATGCGCGAGTGTAAGGTCTGCTTAATTGTTTTCATATAATTTTTCTGTCATGCGTCCTACATTTCCTAAGTTTTAAAATTTTCCTATAGTTAGTCTTGAAATTTCCAATTTTTCCCATAAAATTTCCAAACATTACGCCATGAAAAAGTAACATGAGCAAAAATATTTTTCAGGGAAAAATCTTGGAAATGTCAGGGAAATATATGGGAAAGATCCCGGAAATGTCCGGGAAATATATGGGAAAACCAGGAAATTTCAGGGAAATACATGGGAAAAAACCTGGAGATGTCAGGGAATTATATGTGAAAAACCTGGGAATTTCAGGGAAATATATGGGAAAAACCTGGGAATTATATATGGGGAAAACCTGGGAATTTCAGGGAAATATATGGGTAAAACCTGGGAATTTCAGGGGAATATATGGGAAAAAACCTGGAAATATATGGAAAAACCTGGAAATTTCAGGGAAATACATGGAAAAAAACCTGGAGATGTCAGGGAAATATATGGGAAAAACCTGGAAACGTCAGGGGAAATATATGAGAAAAAACCTGATAATTTCAGGGAAATATATCGGAAAAAAAACCTGGAAACGTCAGGGAAATCTGTTTTCCTAACGTTGTTGGTATATGAACCCTGAATGATTCCTAAAATAACTATATACGTTTGTATGGGGTGATTTCTTTGCATGGAAATTAACGTAAATATCAGTTCGCCTCTAAGAAATGTCATATCTATATACGGCAATGTCATTCATCTGAAATATCTATTTTAATTTGATTAAAATTACAGTCCTAGCTCGCGAGAAAAGCGCCCCTTGCTTCATGTGACTGACGCTTTTTTATCCAATTTTCTTTTTTTTAGTTAGTAATTAGGGAGTAATTTAAATAATTACCGAGGCTAACCGCGCTTTTCCTAGAACAATGTATCTTTTTTATTATTATTGCGATATTGAAATTACTATCCCGATACTGACATAATATTTTTTTATTAGCTGAATTATTTAAATTAAATTTATTTCTTTTTATATTAACCAAAGCAACACCTATTAATTATCATAAAATTTAATATTTCTTCCATGGAAGTAATCATACTTTTCGGCGCTTTAAAAGAAGAAGAAATGAAAAAAAATGGACTAATCCTTTCGCGCGAATAATTGGCGAAGGATTTTCGAGATACGAGAAGAAAGGAGAGTTTTTGTGGAATAACGAAAATCCGATTTTACTTTTTAACTTTTAAACCGCGCTGTTAAATCGCGTCATCCTCATCACCAATGCCGCAGCTAGCGGCAGCGAGCGCCAGAGAGAGAGAGAGAGAGAGAGAGAGAGATCTAGGAAGTACCACTAGCCACCACGTTTTTTTACTCTCCATCCTCTTCACCTTCTTCTAATTCGTACGTAGCAACCTGAAAACGGAATGGTTGCTATAGCAACGGGAGTAAGGCTGTTTCTCTGTCTTCTCTCTCTCCTCCACGCGCTCTCTTTTAGGGCGCGCCGCCAGAGAGGGATCGAGACAAAAACACCCGAGGCTAGCTAGCTCTCTCTCTCTCTCTCTCTCTCTCTCTCTCTCTCTCTCTCTCTCTCTCTCTCTCTTTCTAAACCCGAGAGAAAGAGAGAACCACGCGGGGAAGCTGCTATCCAGAGGTTTAAGGATTCTGGATTCTGGCGGCTGGGGGAAAGGAGATGGATTCATCCTTCTCTGGATTAGAAATAGATGAGATTGTTGTGAATCGACGTTGATAGAAACTTGTCAGTGTCGTCTATTTGAGATAAAGGGTTAAGATGGAACTGAATAGGGATCTTACAAAGCTGTAGAACCTGGAAATAAATTGTTGACTAGAAATTCAGGGAAAACTCCGGGAAATTTATAATTTCTTTTATTAAAATTCAGTAAAATTTATAACTTTTTATTAACATTCAATGGAAATTCAGTAAAATTTATAATTTTTTTATTGAAATTCAGTAAAATTACAACTTTTTATTAAAATTCAGGGAAAATTTACAACTTTTTATTAAAATTCAGGGAAAATTCAGTAACTTTATTAAAAATCAGGAAAAACTCAGGGAAATTTATGAGACTGAATATGGATATAGGTTAATAAAAGATTAACCATCTGATCTGTCATTTTTCAGACTATAGCAGACTGAGGGGGATCAAAAAGGAATTGCTGGGGGTTTGGGGGTTTGGAGAAGGGGAAGGGGGGGGGGTGATGGGGAGGCGCGAGCCAGACCGATTGTTAATTGGAGTTTAATATAGGCGAGCCCAGGCTGCCGAGAATCTCAAAAAGGCTTTTCTTCAGTTATTTTTCCTAGACCCTTCTTTTCTCCCTTCGTTCGCCTCTTTTTGCTCTTCACTGTACGCCTAGCTATAAAACTAACCGGGATGGGGGGAAAGGATGGAGAAGGGGGGATTAAGAGAGAGAGAGGGGTGAGGGAGGGAGGCGTCGAATTGATTATGCCAGCTTTGCCTTCATCCTTTTTACCCAACATGCACTGCGAATCTAGTCTCAGTAAAAAAAACTGTTCCCTTTTCTCTTTATAAAGCCTTTAAAGACCTACCCCTTTGTTTAGACTACTCCTTATTGCATACACCTTTTTCTCTAAATTGGAATTCGAAATATTCTTCTAAAACCATCTTCCAAGTTAATTTTAACCAGTAATTAAAATCTATATTAAAAATCTTTAATTTGTTTCTTCTCTTATACATGCAGGTTACGTCATATGGACCCAGCTCGCACGCTGGTTTGATTATATAAAAAAAACAAGCCATGCCATGCCATGCCACCGTACCGTATGAATGAAGAAGGATCCCGGCGCGTCCTAGACTTTGAAGAACGTATTTGAAGGGGCCCCCTCGGTTACGTCATCGTACCGTTGTCACGTGACGTTTATTCTATCCTCTGGATCCTCGAGGCGGAAGAGCAGCGAGAGAGAGGAAGAGAGAAGAAGAGGAGGAGGAAGAAGAGAGAGAGAGAAAGAAAAAAAAGGCGCGTTGATTCGCGCGCGCGAGGCCGGAAAGTTGGAAAAGAGCACGTGAGACTCAGCTCGGAAGAGAGCCCGCGCTTTTTCCGCGTTACGTTTTTCTCGGTCGCGCGCTCGTGGATTTGGTGGTCGCGTATTTCTCTCCCTGTTTTTCCCGAAGATGCCGGCGGAAAAAACACGATTATTTCCTGGAAAAAAACAAACACGCCGTTGACATTTCGAGTTAGGAACTTAGGAGTCGCCACCGTTGGACTAATTCCGTTACAAACACTGTGAACGTTAGCTATTTCGATTGGAAAGTGACTTATCTTCATTTCCGTTCGGCCTTTGTTTACTTTGGGTACCTTTTTCTTTTTTTTTTTAAACGGAAGATCATAGCGCCTGCGCGTTATTACGATGGACGGATGAGGTAATACTTACACGTGCGGAACTGAAATTTTTTCTTGAATGACGATGTCGTACCAGTGAAACCCGGCCGCTCGATGACACCTTCTCCAAACCAAAACATTTTCACGTCTGCAAGGATTTTCTCGAATCTATTTATAATATTTCTACTCTTGGGTAAGTTTGCACGTTTTCTTTTTTGGTACGCGGCGCGGTTGACATTTGATTTTCTCGGAGATATTAAAAGGGATGTCCACGCGTTTATAAGCCTAAATTGTAACCACGCTTTCGTCACGGTTTTGCAATCCAACAAATTGAAATCAATCCGTGCCCCGCAAAATAAAAATATATATATTAGGTATATAACTCTTTAATATACACGTGATTCATAACCGACTGTTGACAACCCCTAATTTTGGAGCGACCAGCCATGAACAACCGTCTAAACATATCTAGCAGCGCAACACAAAAATTTACCCCAACTGAAACTCGCGCTAATTCTATAACCAGTATTTAGACAATTTTTTTCCTTATAAATGGATTGGTGAATTAAGGAATCGTAAAGCGCGTTTATATTTTAAAAGAGTTTAGTTTTCCACTATGTGGTCATTAATTATTGCGGTAAAAATTTTTATAAAGAAAACAGAAGGCTCCCTAGAGCAAATAAATTAAAATGAGAGAGAGAGAGAGAGAAAAAAAATATTCTGTATGCTTGGGAGAAAAAGAAGAGATATTCCATGGAACTGAATCGATAAACTCTTACGGTTATTTAGCATTTTTTCAATTAGGCCAGATTTATACAATGCATTAAGTAATTTGAAAAATATGACCTCTTCTTTTATTTTATTTTTTTTCTTCTTCTTAACTTCCTCTCCATCCAACCTTAGCCCCCTTTTAAATAAAAGGGAGATTGGGGGTGGAAGAAAAAGAAATAAATTAATTTTAAAACCCCCTTCCTTCATCCTCCCCCGCACACTTCATCTTCATCTCCATCCCCATCTTCCTAGGGAAGCTCAGGAGGAGAAAATAAAGAAGGAAAAAAAAAAAAATAAAAAAATAAGGACGCATCCTCCGTATAGCTACGCATTTTGTTTTTCGTAATCTAGTATAGATTTTTTTATTTTCTTTAAAGCTATTCTTCCCGCCCCGTTTTTATATATATTCATAAGAAGTTCGCGTTATTTCGCTCTCTTGATCCTCCCCCATCCGAGTAAGGATGAGAGAGAGAGAGAGGAAAAAGGGATGGAAGAGGTATAGAGAGAGAGAGAGAGAGAGAGACCACGCAGTCTCTCGCAATCAACTTTCCAAAACGAATTCCTTAGATTAGCTTTATTGATTTTTAAATTTGTTTTTTGCTCGCCTTTATTTCGCCTTGGCTGCGCAAATAATACACAAAGGTATATATAATAATATAGGCAAAAGGAAAAAAAGGAAGACGGGGGTCCATTCGTGGGCGGGAATTTTTCCCTGGGAAAAGGGATGCTGCTGCTGCTGGGGACTTCTCCGTTTTTCCATCCTCCTCATCTTGAGCTTCCTTTAGTTTTCCTCATACGGTAAACATACACAAAATGGGGCAAGCCCATCTTTACTAAGGGGGTGTTACGAGGAAGAAAGAGGTAAAAATAAAAAATAAAAAATAAAAAATAAAAATAAAAGAGGTACGCGGGAATTGGATGGCGTAAGACTCAAAGTGCGGGAAAGTATAATTTTAAAATCAAGCCACCCCTTTATTCCACTTCTCTTTCTCTCTCTCTCATCCCTGTTCTCTCCCTTTTATTTAAGCTTTTCTCCTCCCGCTCGCGTTGCATTTTTTTTACCGACTCCCAATAAGCGGAAGGGGGCTTCCCCCCCCACACACACTTATTCTCTTTTTGTATTATTTTTTGTTTTATTTTTTTTTTCAACCTTTCTCTCGCCTTTTTTTTTGGGTGAAGCAGTCTGGGGAGGATTTTAGGGGGCCCTCATCCTCTCAAAAAATCGATCCAAATGGACCACTTTTTGTCCTTGGGAAATTTATAAATTTGCGCAATTTTTTTGTTTTTTTCTTTGTTTTCTCGTATTCATTTTTATATATTTCTATTTCTATTCTGGGTGCACATGGGAAGTAGGGGGGTTTGTAATCTTATTGGTTCGAGGGGGTCGACAGTATCGATATGGATGATCGTTTACTATACTTTGATTTTAAAGTATAGTTGCTGTAGGATGCGCTATCTATGGAATTAGGATAACCAAGGCTTAATATTTAATTATATATTACGTATCCCTGGCCAATGTTTGTCGTAAAAAAGAATCGTAAAATCCGTAAAGATATTCTTTCGGGCGCGTATATTGGCTCTCGAATCTGTAAGGGACTTTTATCTTATAGCAAAACATTTTATGACCAAATAATAATGTTCGGAATCAAAACTTCTACAGGGCGTTTCTGATAAGTCTGATATTAAATGAAGGGAGATGTTCTTCTATGGACGAATTACGATTTTGAGTCGAAAATGTATGTAACTTCTCTCTCCATTTTAATATCTGGGCCACTATTTTCAAGTTAGGATTGGATGGTGTATTTTACGAATGACCACTTAAATTTAATAAAGAAACTGATTTTGGCAATGATTTCCAATTTAATTAAGGGGTCTTCCCTAAAACACTCAAATCATAACTTAAAAACAGTGTCCCTTAGGACAATCAAAATGGAGATGAAAGTTACATTTTCGATTCGAAATCGTTCGTCCAAAGAATATCCCCCTTAAAATTTATTTATATCAGACTTATCAGAAACACCCTGTATAGTGAATACCATAGAACACCTTTACCAAAATCCCCAAAAAATATCGTAAATATTATAAAGGAATATATGAAATTTACGGTTATACTTACCTATACGTAATAGGTTGTAAAATATTTTAGACTAATTTGAAGCATCAGTCGTGATTTTGAATATAAAAATTAATTTCGTACAGAATCTAATAGATATATTGTCTATTATTAATTTTTTCAACTGCACGTACAATAGGCATTTAGTCATCCCCCTCCCAAACGATAAATAAACAATATAACAAAACCTTTTATGAAAAAAGTCCTTGATAATTTCTGTACAATAGATGTGATTTAGGAAAGTAGGCCTAGACCAATATAGAAGTTGTATTTGGGGGGGGGGGGGTTATGTCCTATTCCTCCATTGTGGGCTTGCTTATATATTTTTATAAGGGGGGGGGTCGGATATTATATTTTTTTTTCGTGAAGGGGGGTTACCATGGTTTCCGGCCGAAGAGAATAAGTCAACAGACAACAAATGTTTGTTTCTGGTTAAAGTCAACACAGCCGTTCTTGTTCATTCTCTCTCTCTCTCCCTCTCCCTCTCTCTCTTCTCTGATCTCTTCAAACTTTTAATAGAAAGATGGGTGGAGCTTTCTATAAGGATTATGAGAGATTACGTCATTACCATCCCCCCACCCGTTTACCTTCCCCCTTCCCCCCTTATTCTTCTTTGTTTTTGTTTTTCCATATCTTTCAAGAAAATTTTAATATTCTTTTAACCCAAAAAAAAGCCCAATGAGATATAAACCATATTTCCTTGACAAATCGAATTATTGAATATTGGTTATTATTATGTTTTTTTTCTTTTCCCTTGTCGATTTGGAAAAATAAAACGGGATCATATTTTCGTATCATTTGAATTTATTTTAAAAGTGATACTGACACTATTTAAAAAAAAATGTTGAATATTATATTATCAGAAGGGGATAATAGAAGAAGGATAACACTCTGTATCCTCTTAATACTTTAGTTTTATGTAACATGATTCTTCCCAGGCTCAGTGTTCACCTTTTTGTTTGCTCTCCTGCATGCTCATCAAACTTCAGATGGGTAACTATCGCACCTTGGGGTGAATTCTATAACTGTTTAGTACTAAATCCTCAGCAATAAACCCACAAACCTTGATTGTCTTGAGGTGGGACAAAAATCCATCCACAAGCGCATGCGCCTTAGCAAATATTTAAACACTAATAGAGTAATGATGAGGGAACTATTTATGGCGTATGTGATTCGGTTCAGTAACCTTGCTCCAAATGTAAAATAATGTTGGGAAGAATCATGTTACAATTACCCCGGGGGTTTTGTGGTACACTTCTCCCGAATAGAAGTGTTATATCCTTCTGATATTATTAATATTTCAGAGGGGATTTTTGTCGTATTATTTTCCCTTTAAGCGGGATTCCCAGTCCGGATATTTATTCGTTTAATCATATTTATTAATTTGAAAAATATTTTATTTTTGATTCCGAGGTAACTTAATTTAATTAAACTTAAGTTGGGTTGTTTGTCCCCAATTTTTCCAATATTGACAGTATGTTTGCCTATTTTTCTCTGCTGTTTATGTAAGGATTACGACTGCGAATTGGAAAGGAACCATATGACCTTAAATTCTAAATTTTTCTTTTCTCTTTATTATTCGAAATGGCGCAAAAGAGAGGGTTAGTTTTCCCTCCGATCTTTCCTAACGAAGGAACCCCCCCCTCCCCCATTTGCCGCCAAAATTCAGCTTGAACCCTTGCATGGGAAAAGAGTGGGACGACTTTTATAAAAGTAAAGTTTTCCTTCACTGTAAAGCTCCCCTTCACTACGATTAAAAATGTTGAATTTTTATTGGATGACGCATTTTGAATGGGAAGCCCCCGCTCCAGAAGATATACATATATCAAGAAGTGATATCTAGTTTATTAGGGAGAATGTTAAAGATGCCTAAGTATTCGCGCGCCATAGTCCCAGTCCCCCTTTCAAAATACAAGGGGGGACGTAAAAGAAGGCCGAGCTATTTCGCCTCTCCTCAGTCGAAAAGTACGTAATTTTCGTCATTCGCGTCGCGCTGACGTGAGGTTTCAAGAACCAATGTGATGCTGGTTGTAATTTAGAGGCGGCACGGATTAACTCCGGACCTACGTTTGGACTGGAGATAAAGCTAGAAATGTGGCTAATTTATACCTTCTCCCTAATAAAGTAGATATCACTTCTTGCATATATATATAACATAACCCTCTCTATATTATATAGCTAGCGTTTTTATTCGTAATTTTTAACCCTAAGAATCGACCAGAGTTAAAGGCGGAAGGTTTACGGTTTTTAAATGTAATTATATTTTGTCTCGCGTTCACTTGGAGTTATGTCTTGTTTTATATAATAGGGATTGATTTTTTAACCCTGAAAGTGTACCATAGTTAAAGCTGGAATCATGTTTATTTTTTCGTGTTTAGGGATGTGGTTTAGTAACTGCGTAGATTTTAAATAATAATGATATGATGGTGGATTTTCATCCAGGAAAATATTCAAGCTCTGATTTCGCCGAAAACGAAAATACAGTTCCGTTGCTAAGGCTTTTCGGACAGAAAAATCTTTTTATAGATTTGTTTATCCAGTAAACAGCCATTTTGTCGGCTGCTTGTTTTTATAGGTGCGTTATACCTCTACTTTGTGATTCCGAGAATCAGAGATAATAAACAGAAATATTATGGGATGGCCATATACAATTTTGTTTTTTTCTTTTCTTCGTGGGGCCCCTGCATTTTGGGAAAGGGGCACCAAAAGTTAAAATAGGGCCCAAACGTAAGGATACGAAAAAAGTAACACAGAAAAACCAAAATTATTTTCTGTCTCATTTGGCCTCGGTTTGTTTGTCCCCTGTGATATGTAGTCTAGCCATAAAACGTGGCGGCAATTTCTTTTCTTTATTATGTTTATTTTGCTCGTCTTTCTAACTAGCTTTTTCCAAGTATAGAAGAAACGCGTAATTCATTGCTGAATTGCCATAAGTATACTCATAATAGCGTGCACTAAAGGGGCTAGTTTGTAGTTTCTCAATTTGAACCGCGCTTCAGTGTTGCCAATATTTTCAAAGAGCATCTCCTGAATGATCACTGAATCGAACCAGAGTTACAAGCTTTTCAAGTTTGTTCTGATGTAGATAGCGGTTGAATTGCACTTGCAAACGATTGGCAATACTTATTCGCTTACCAGTAACATTTTTCCCTCGGTGCGATTAGTTAATTTAGACCTATAGCTTCTGTAATGTTGTTTTCAACAATTTAAAACCACTTTGAATTAGTAAGTTCTACTTTTTTTTACTTACTGAAGTACATTGAGCCCACTTTTCACTTGGCGGTGCTTTTTCCCCTCTGATTTTTGTCGCCAGTTTTATCGAAGTTATCCTCGATTGACCGTTCAAGGTTTCGTGAGAACTTTGAACCTTATTGTCCCAATATATGGTTTAATAAAGAAAATGGTCCAGGCGCCTCTATATGGGCCCCTTCTCTATGTACGGATGGATTCTCGTTGTAATCAGAAGCTTGTCCGAGAAATCTTTTGTAAAAAACCAATTTTTTTTATTTTATTTTTAAAGAAGGTTGATGGCTGGTTCCTCGAACGGACCTCTGGGTGCAATGGCATTTTACAAAAACCACTTTCCCCCGAGAGTAGCCCCTAAATATCAGTTGTTGTTTATTAGAATTCATATAACACACGTCCCACAAAAGCGGGGTTGGACCCCGGACCCCCATAAACGAAAGCGAAAGTATAAGGGAGCAATAGCCCCAAAATTTCTCCTTGAAAATATTCCCCCTCCCCATCTCTAAACATCTTAGTGTGGTCCCTAAACCCCCTGAGGTCAACAACATTTTTACCTAGAGGCCAAACCCCTCGTTTGATAAATCAAAATTTGTACCTTGTCACTTTACACTGAAGTTTAGGTTAAGTGTATGGTATCTATAATTCGGGATACTGGTGACAACAGATGTTGGAATATGTATATTCCACAGGAAGGTTGATGACTCGAGCGGTGACAACGAACGAATGTCCCTGAACATATCTTACCTAACTGATAATCTATTCCACCAGGGTGAAAGATGACAATAAACATAGGGGGAAACCTCGTCATAACAGGGTCTACCTTCTTAGACCTATTTTTTTATTTTTTACTTCATTCTACTCCAAGATCTAAATAATACTCTTAGCATTAGTGCTCTCCCACTTTTAACGCTTTAGAAAAATCATGAAGATGTAGATGAGATGATTTATTTTGAAGGAATTAAGTCTCGTTAGCATTACCATTTTATAGACAAGAATTATAAATAGGGGGAGAATGATAATGATAAAATTTAATATTTAGCCCTTGAATGGGTTGAAAGATACCACTCTCTAAATAAATTATTAGTATTTTAGCAACTTGGAAGATAGCAAAATATTCCATGAGATAAATTATAGTAGTTTAGTGCCTTGGAAAACTTAAAATATAATATTATTTTCAAATTACTAAACATCCTTCGTAACCATCTCATTTCCTCAGGAATAGTTTAGCCACCGCCGAACCCAAACCTCCGATGGATGGACACCCATCGCACGCATCCTCGCTATTTTAGGGGGTCCTAAACCCCTCTAGAAACGGTTTCCCCGGGTATTCCCTCATTACTTTATACCCCCGGCTAGCATCTCTCTCTCTCTTCTCTCTTTCGTTTCTGGTAGACTCTCTCTCTCTTGTCTCTCTCTCTCTCTCCCTCTTTCTCCCTCTCCCTCCTGTCTATTGTGATTCAGAGAGAAAATATAGGTCTGTAGTGTGTTGAGGGGATTCCCCCATTTATATTTTTGGGGACGCCGTTCCGTTGCCAGGGGGAGTTACGTAACTTAGTAAACAAAGCGGTCTTTCTACGGGAAAGGCTGACGTGGGGAGGGAGGGGGGATTTACCGGGTCACCTTTAAGGGGGGGGGGAATATACCCCAACGTGGACCAGTGGTTTGTAGTGGTCCTTTTTTAGACCCTGTCATATTTTAGGAGCGGGTCATTCTTATTCGTCTCTGTACGTGACTACCGCTTACGTAATTATACGTCGGAGTGGTACGCAATGTAGATTAAAAGTAGTTCCGCTTCTTTCGATGTGAGATGAGTTGTACATTTTTGGCAATATATTTTTGAACACGTGGCTAGTATAGTTTGCATTAGTGTTAAGGCTATGTTTATGGGATTGTTTAGTATTAGTGTAGGGTTTCTCAGTGTGGATTATTCCAAGTGACATGGTTGTGTATATGGACGTTACAGCTCTTGAAGTTGAGCAGCGTCGTCTCTCTTTTCTGATTTCCGTCGGACGCTCTCTAATACGCGATACGATCCGTGTTATTAATACACCCAAATTAATTTTGCCGGATCAAGGGGTCTTTACTAAAATTTTCAAACCAAAATAATAATTTATTATTTTTGGTCAAGATAAAAAAAAACTGTTATCGCCCCCGGGTGGGCTCGAACCACCAACCTTTCGGTTAACAGCCGAACGCGCTAACCATTTGCGCCACGGAGGCTCTGAGATAACCGAAGTGATCTTTACTGAAATTTGCAAACCTAAATAATAATTATTTTTGGAAAAAAAGTGCCATCGCCCCCGGGTGGGCTCGAACCACCAACCTTTCAGTTAACAGCCGAACGCGCTAACCATTTGGGCCACGGAGGCTCTGAGATGACCGAAGTAATCTTTACTAAAATTTTCAAACATAAATAACAATTACATTAGGTAAAAAATTGTCATCGCCCCCGGGTGGGCTCGAACCACCAACCTTTCGGTTAACAGCCGAACGCGCTAACCATTTGCGCCACGGAGGCTCTGAAATATTCTTCAAAGCGAGTTGGTTCAATATTGCTATAGACTTAATTCGCAAACGTCTTATTGGTCAAGTTAAAGAGGTTAAAAAGATGCACGATTCTTCTTTCAAGTTTTCATTTGAAAACGAGACTGTTAGAGCTTTGATTGATTCGAAAACGAGGCCGACTTTTTCAACTCTCGTTTACGAATTTGCATAAACCAGTTTTTAAAGATGGGTATCTCTGTTAAAGAACGCTAATGCTAATGGTCAAGCCAACCACATCTTTCGTGAAAGTCCCTCGATGGTATTCTGACGTAATAAGTGATTGACGAAATAAACCACTGGTCCACGTTGCGGAATACATATCCCTATGGATGCGGTGCTTTCCTTCCCATATGAATTGGGGGGAAAAATACAGGGGGAGGCAAGGAATATCGGGATGCTGACTTCCCCATCCCACCATCCCACATCATTTCTCTTTTTAAGCACGAACCACTCATTGTTAGCGGCAGCAACGATGCAAATAATGCTTATAGGAGAGCTCTGTTTCCCAAAAATGTCCTACGCTTCTTTTCCATGCACCGAACCATCCTTACGTCACAATCTGAGAGAGAGAGAGATGCCGGCAGCTGGGACTTTGACCTCTCCTCCCCATCCTTCGAGAGAGAGTTCTCTCTTTTTCGGGATCACGTCTCCCATCGGTCCGATTCCAGTTTGGGACCATCGGGAGAAGAAAAATCTATCTTTTTTTTCTTTTTCGCTCTCATCTCTCTCTCTCTCTTTCTGACTTGTTACGTAAAAAAACGGACGAATTTCGCGGTTTGCAATAGCATTAAGGGGGCCACGCGGGCTTCTCTCACGGATGGGGCTTGGCCCCTTATTTGTTTGTTAGTTCCACCGGGGGAAAAGGGGCGGGAAAGGTTTTTAGGCCTCTTTTAGGCATTTTTTTATTTAAGGTTAACGGCCGATCTACAAATATGCACAGCTGCGAATGTAAAGTTGAAGTTGCATTCGCGCGGCCCCTCCATGCGAATTTTCGATGTCCGTTGTAATTTTTTTCTTTTTTTACTTCAATCTTCTTCTTTTCTTTCCCAAACGTCATTTTTGTGTGAATGCGTTGTTAGGAGGAAGGTGGCGTTCCAACGCCCGGAACGAAATTTATTTTATACCTATATGCACCGTATTGTTTGTTTAGTATTTTTTACAAATTTTTATTTTTATTTTTCGTAATTTTCCCAGATTCGGTTTTCTCCTATCTGTTTTACATGAATATCAAAGGCATAATATGGATTACGTTGGAGTATACAGGGTGTTTCCTGTAAATCTGACTTAAATTCAAAGGTCCGCGTGTTTTTAAAGTGTCAAAGAACGTGCATGGGTCTACAACATTTAGTTACGGAGAAATTATGGGTTCCTAAAATAATTAAGGAAATAGTCACACATGTGGAGTAATTAGCTTTACTTTACCACACTTCTACCCATTTTAAAGTATACTTTTACTATAGATAGAGGTTCAATAACGATCTTAGATTGAAGACTATTGAAGGATGATGTCTTATTTCCACATGTGTCTTTATTTTCAATGTTTGGGAGTCCATACCTCCGGAACTAAATGATAATGTTCTTGGTCACTTTCCACTCAGTTTGACCCTTCAATTTATAGCAAACTTATCAGAAACATCCCGCGTATATTTCACGAAATACCTCGCGGGCTTTTTAAAAACATTAATATTAATTCGTAGAAGAGGATAATTTATTATAATACCTAGTTTTTGACAAGATAAAATTAAAAACACAAAATTTGTTTCGGCAAGGAAATTATCATAACGTATAAAAATAATTTATTTACTTAAAATGTCTATATTGAAAAAAACAAGAATTTGTTATCAAAATGTTCAACAACGCGACCCCAGCATGCAAGCAGGCTTAAGAAATTTAGATATCGTTGAATTGAGTTGACAATTTAATCAAATCACCTCATTAATTTAATTGCTTACTCGAGTATATTGGTGTATTTTTCTCGATAAGAAATGGAAAGGAAGCCCAAAGGGTTAAAAATTCCTGTTGGATGCATCCAATACTTTGTATTATTCCATCCACATTCGCCCTGTTTGCAAAATACAAAGAAAATTTGTTGGGGCTCGTGCCCCACGACAATCGGGGTTGCGGCGCTCGTAAAGGGAAGCTGGGAACTGGATGGCAGCTTCTTAATTTCAATAATTGTTGAGTTGGACGATATGAACAAAGTTTTGTATAAATATCGCCTAGACAGCGCCATAACCAAAAGACAAATATCTCACGTTGATCTATCTCTCTCTCTCTCTCCTTCTCTTTTTCTTTCATTCTTCGATAGACCATTTCGGTTTTAATTTCGACACCGCCTTTAACAATGCCGTAATGTTCTCTCGTGTTTTTCGAAATTAACGGGAGTTGATATCGTTAATCAAAATGGTCCGTATTTAACTTTTGGGCGGTACGTTGCGTTGCATCGATGATATTTTATACTCGACTATAATTATTTAAAAAGCTAGGCGATTCTGAGTCGGAGTCGGAGGTTTTACCAATCTGATTCTTTCATCTTTCATTTTTCGTTTATAGGGGGTGTTTGCAGCGGGGGTAACTCACCCACCCCTCGCTTTCTTTCTTTTTACTCAATGACAAACAAGATTATTTTAGCCGAGATTCACCCATTGAAGATTTCTACGCCGGAATTATTGCAGTTGAGAAATCCTTATAGACATAAGTTCATAAGATATGTTCCTTCCATAAGTTTGTCACTGGTTACAAACTGAAGCTTGCATTCGAGGTAAAGGGAAGATGCCTGTTGAGGAGCCATCAAAGGCTTAGTACAGACAAGAAGCGATATCTAGTTTACTAGGGAGAAGGTATAAGATGTCTAAGTATTCGCGCGCCATAGTCCCAGTCCCCCTTTCAAAATACAAGGGGGGACGTAAAAGGAGGCCGGGCTATATTTCGCCTCTCCTCAGTCGGAAAATACGTAATTTTCGTCATTCGCGTCGCGCTGACGCGAGTTTTCAAGAACCAATGAGATGCTGGTTGTAGTTTAGAGGCGGGGATTAATTCCGGACCCACGTTTGGATTGGAGATAAAGCTAGAAATGTGGCTAATTTATGCCTTCTCCCTAGTAAACTAGATATCGCTTCATGGTACAGACTAAATAGGAAGGTGGAATTCTCGCTTGTCGTTCTAGAACTAGCTCGAGCTGTAAGTCTCTAGCATTACGAAGAATATCTAGTGTCATACTTATGGAACGTATCTTATAAACTTATGGTATAAGTTAGGGGTTCATCGCAAATTAAGGTTGATTTTTAGTTTTCAGTTTTCTTTCTCTCTTCTAAGAAGATGATGCATTCGAATAATTATCGAATATTTTTGACGTTTCCTTACACGCGTTACTTGACCCTGGGTTAGTGTTTTTAACGAAATTGGACTTAGCTTCGGAGTTTAGTGAATAGTTATATTGATTGTTCGTATATATCTTCATGGGTGTGGTTGGTTCGTTGGGTTTCGTTTGCTAGCGGGTTGGAAAAAGAACAAAAAGGGTGCGGTAATAATCAAATGAAAGATCTTACGACGAACGAGGAGTTTCGTTCTCGCTTTTAACGGGAAAGCCGCGCCAATGACTTATTATCGGACTCTTTTTGCTTCTTAAATACATTTCTACTCCCATAATGCATTGCCATTCTAATACAATTCGATTTTTAGGATTAAAAGATTTGAGATTTCTTTTAATAATTAAATTAAAATATACCGTAATATTTATAAAGGATGTTTCTAGTAAGTCTGCCATTAAATGCTGCGTTGTTTCGACGAACGATTTTGAGTCGAAAATGTAACTTCTATCTCCATTTTACCACAAGGGACACTGTTTTCGACTTATGATTTTGATGAGTGTTTTAGGGATGACCCCTTAATTAAAAAAGAAATCATTGTCTAAATCAGTTTCTTAAATAAATTTAATGGGCCATCCTAACGTGTAATAATCCAATCTTAACTTGGAAACAGTGTCCCTTGTGGTAAAATGGAGATAAAAGTTACAATTTCGACTTGAAATCGTTCGACCAAAGAACATCCCTCTTACCAGAAACACCCTGTATATATTTTAATATATTAAAGAATATAAATTTTTTTTTGCCAGTTATCCAAAGTAATTTCACTAATTAATAAACAAACAATTGATATCCCTTGATAGTATATGGCTTTGTATAATTAAAACTTGTCTGTTTGTTATGACAAGTTTGTTCGTTATGACAGTTTTGTTTGGTGTCGTGTTAGGTACGCTCGCGTATTATTATTATTATTATTTTTTTTTAATATTAATTTGTATTTAATACCTTATATTCCTTATTACTATAAATGAAAATTATCTAAACAGTACAGCGTGTTTTTAAGAATCTAATGTTGTTTATAATTTGTATTGTCCGCCGCTTTGTACACATGGTTTCTTAAACGTTCCTTTAAATAGAGATACGCGGTAGAGATGTTACGTAAACGTGGGTGTATAAGGGTAAAGCCTCTTTCAGGGGCATTCCTCTTTCTCTTCTTTAGTTCCTTCTCCATCTCTTTGGATGTCTGCGAGTGGTTTCTCTATCCGGAAGTCTCGTTTCCGTCTAAAAAGCCTGCCTCGGAGTATATATTTTTTTTTCCTTCTCTTCTATATCGAAGCCACGAAATCCTTTATAGCTCCAGATCTTTTAGTTTTTCTTTTTTTTTTTGCCTGTTGTGTTGTAAGGAAGGAAAAATCTTTTTTCCCTTGGCCTTTACTCTTTTATTTTTTTTCCTGGAGTTGCTCAAGGTTGAGGTCGCTCATCGGGTTCACTTCTCAATCTTCTTTGAGCGCTTTTTTTTCTTCTTCCCATCGCCGCAAGGGGGAGTTGTTCTTTTTCACTACTTAATCGCTAGTTGTCCTTGTCAGCTTGGGCTTGAGTTGTTAAAAGGGGGTGGTTTCATGGGGGGTTAAAAGGAAGCGACCTCTGGCTGGGAGAAAGTGAAACGATTTTACTCGATTACCCTTGCATCTTCTGAAGATGTTTTTTATTTTATTTTTTAAATGTGGTTTTTCGAAATTAAATTAATGAGATTAAATTTAATTTTGTTAAAATGTTTTTAATTTTGGGAGTAATTTCATGATGGGTTTTTTTATTATTTAAAACAAAAGGGAAAGAGAGATGGGGTTGGTATAAATTTACATTTTAGCTAAACAAGGCGGAGATTAAATGCATTTTAAAAAGAAATTGTTTTTATTAGAAATATTTAATATCAAACCAATTAAGACACTCAAATAATATAATAAAATTTTGGGTTTTTTGGAATTTTTTACGACAAAATATTTTTTAATTTAATTTTAGATATATTACTCTAAATTTAAAATAAAATATAAATATATTATTTTAATTTAAGATACATTATTCAAAATTTAAAATAAAATATATTATTTTAATTTAAGATACATTATAAAAAATTAAATTAAAATAAATATAAATATATTATTTTTCTAAATTAATTTGAATACGGGAACATAACTGCACAGTGCAATATATTAAAAATGAACATTTAAATGGGGTCACCGCTAAGATTGCTTGCAGTATTCTAGGATTTAAATTATGTGCGAATGAAAAGAAAGGTTCTATTTTCTCTCTCTCTCTCCATCTCGCTCTTTCCGCATCTTGGACCCATTTACTCCCCTGGTCGCTTGATGCCTTAAAATACGCAGAATTTAATATAACCTCGAAAGAGTCGGTTACGTCATCGTCCTACCTTCTTCTTTTTGGAAGGAAACCTTAGGGTTGACCGCCGCAATCCTTAAAGCTAAAGCCTTGATTTAGGAATTAAAGACGTGGTGGTTCGGGGATACTGGAGTTTAAGGATGGCGAAGGAGGACTAGGAATACACAACTGAAAAGAAGGATATATAATTCCCTCGGCGCTAAACAAAAAGAGGCGACGCGACTCTCTCTCTCTCTCTCCTCCGTCGCAGGCAGTTGAGAAGAACAAAAGGGGTTTGCGTGGATGGCTATCCAGAAGAAGATGCTAAGAGGCAGAAGGAGGATGGAGAGCGGAGAGAGAGAGAGAAAAGGCAAAAAAGAGAAAAAGCATTTTCGGGAAGTGGAAAGGATGCGGGATGGGATTGGAAGAGGAGAGAGAGAGAGGATGCTGCGTGGATGGAAAAGATGCGGTAAAGAAAAGTAAGGTGGGAGGATAAAGGGGTTGAATACGGGGATGCTATAGGCGCAAGAAGAAAACGCTAAAGAAGCTCTGCAAAGTGGGAAGTTCGCATTTTCAACACTCCGCACACGTAAAAATTGCTGATTTGGCGATAAATAGTCTCGAAATGCCTCCCTCTTTTTCCCCACCATCCCTTCATCTTCTCCCCCGCTCCTACAATTGTATTTTCCAAACTTTTCTCTCCTCTCCCGCTTTACGGCTGGCCCCGATTTTCACAGAATCACAGGTATATAGTGGGTGGGATTTTTGGGAAGAAAAGATTGAAGAAAAAGGGAGGGAGGAAAACCCCGGTATAACTTTTTCTCCATCTTTTAGCTTCATCTCCATTTTCCATCCCCGCATGCATGCGTGCTCTTGAGCTTCTTTTAGCGCTAAAATCTCGCTCTGGCTCGTGGACGGGCCAGCTCGACTCTTTTTGCAAGACCAGGCGATACGTCTCGACCATACTTTGTACGTACGGGAAAGCCGGCGTAAGAATTGCCCCGGATTTTTCTCTCAAAAATAAAAGCTCGGGCCCATTTAGTTTCCGACTCTTTTCCTCATCATCCCGACCGACCAACCTCTTCCATCCTTCGTTTTTAAGTACCACTCCCCCGTCTTTACTTCTCTTAAAAGAATTTAGGGGGTGGGATTTTTCGGGATTGGACTTTTCCTCGGCCCAGTGGTTATATTCGGACAAAAATAAACGCCACCGATAAATAATAACGGATTGAAAGAGAGGCTGAAGATGGAGAGATGAGGAAAGGAGAGGATGAAGCCGGGAGGGAGTGGGAGGCTTTTCCGAAAATTTCTCCTCGCGGAGCTGTTGTGTTCGAACTTTTCCTTTTCCTGAATCAGGATGGAGGAGTGATAATTACTGAGAGGATGGGGGATTCGGAAAAGCAAAGAGAGTACGGGGAAATATTGCACTTCCTTTCTCAGCATCCCTTTTCGTCTTGACAATTTTTAAAAATAACAACCCCCAGCTCTAGCTCTAGCTCCAATTCTCTTTTATTTTTCTACGGGTTGTGTGATTCGAAGATTTTTCTCTTTTACCCCTTCTCCCCTCCCCAATCCCTCGTTCTAAAAAGATATGAAACTAAGAATTTTTCTTACGCTTTATTTGAGAAGTTTATATTATTTCGGGTCAGTTTAAGTTTGTTTTTAGAGATAAATATTATAGTTTTGTATGTAAAATTGAAAATTAGTATTTTTTAATTACCTTATATAAGAGTACCCTGGGGTAATATTACCTATGACTGAAATTAGCGTCAACGCACCTTCCTACCTATTAATTAGTATTGATATCGCGTTCAGTACCGCTCATCATTTTTCATGCAAATTAGTCATTCCCCAACAAATTTAAAAATAATTACTCGTCGATTCGGGTTTTTTCTTGATAAAAAACTTTTTTTTTTCTTTTTTAATATAGGCCTATATTATGTAACGAAAAAATGTAAGGGGTTTAATTTATATAAAAACCCTTTTTTTCTATTTATTTCTTTATTGCTAGGGGTTATTATTTTGCTACCAAGAAAATCATCTATAACCACCTCTAAAGGCCCATTCAGACTAGAGAAAAATCTTGCGTTCCCGTCGGTCGCGTCATTAAGTTTATTTCCCTGTTCAGACGCAAGAGCAGACGACTTAAAACTAATCGCGTAAATAGCGATTTTTGAACCAATACTTTTGAATACTAAAATATTTTTGGAATACAAATGACAAATTACGGCAAGAATCATTAAATTTTTCATATATCGTCTGCTAAAGGGTAGCACACTCAGTCACGCATCAGTAAGGCATGATCAAGTGAGCTATGGCTAAGAAAATGCGCTAACGAAGGTGGTGCCATCTCGACACCGTCCAACGAAACTCAGAATTTTCAAATTAACCCCGCGAATCTTTTACGTATTGTTGTTGACACGTGTCAAATTAAGGGAGAAAAGCGACTTCACCGACGTGAACGTCTAGTCTGAATGAGTCTTAAGATAAGAAACAAAGTTGCAACAATTTTTATTTCAAATAAATATTAAGTTTTTATAATTTAATATTTATAGAATATCCCAAAATGTTTCATAGTAAAAATCCACGGAAACCAAAGTTTATTAACGCATCTATTCCTTCCACCCCTTTGAAATGCATTTGAGATAGAGAGAGAGACTGAAAAAAAAAAAATTGGGAAATTCGAGTGGCCAAACCTGTTATTTGTCTTCTTTTTTTAATCATGCACCACTCGTGGGTATAATAATGAGACCTCACAAAAAATTTTGTATTTAATATTAAGAAAAAAAAATTGGCGTAACGAAAAATAAACAAAATATCCGGAGGTACATTTTTTCGATGAGGGGGAAAATTTTGAGAGTTAACAAAAAACAGGTTTCATCTTTCTTCGAATAATCTAAGGATCATTTCTTTATATCTTTAATATTTTTTATTATTTAAATTAGTATAAACCCCTTTTTGTCTCAATCACTATTAGTATGTTGTTTGTGGGGAATAAGTTGAGTTATTTCTATTTATAGCTATGTTATTTCAAGGGACTGGAAACCAACTAGAGTTTCCTGTCTATGTAGACATCCCACCTTGAAATAATTTGAAAGATGTTGTTAGAAAATAACCCATTTCTTACAATTTTCAAATTCAATAAAACTATGCTTAATTACGGGTTATTCCTTAAAGTTTAAATGTTAAGGGTCTAGATTAGGACGTTCTTTACGGACTTGATGGCTAGGGGTTCTCGGACCCAACCTTGAGGAACTCAACGAAACTATACTGGTTTTGCTGATTTCATATCAATGAGTTGAGCAAAACTCAAACAAACTACTTCTGATGAACCTTCCCTATAGTGTTACTGATATATCAAAAAATAAATAACTAGTAATTGTTATTGCTTATCTATTAATCAGGCAGTTCGGTCTAATTAGGTATCGAATTGCGACTGCGCATAACGAACAAACCATTTTCTCAATTTTCTAATCACGTATTGTTTGTGGTAAGGCGTGGGAAATGTGTGTGTGCTTTTTTTTTTCAACCGCATTTTTGAGTCGATGAAATAAGACAGTGGAAATTTAGGTTTTCAATGTGGATGGGGATCGCCGCCAAAATAAACTAGTTAAAAAAAAAAAAGGAGTGTACACCTTAGCTTAAAAAAAATTCCGCGTTAAAAAACAAATGGCTTGAAACGCAAGAAACCATTACCTAACCCCTAATTATACTCTGACTGACTGACGACGCCGATCTTTTTTATTCTTTATCTACGTGTTTTATTTCGTAACGAAAACGTAACCTATTACGCTGATGATCTCTGTGTCCGGCATGCTATTATTATAGCTTGAAACATGGCGTAATCTGAGAGAAATCGGCCCGGTAACTGTGGAACCGCTCGAGTCTGGTGGGATGCTAGAAAATGGGGGAGCAGTACACGGGAAAATGGCGGGAGGGCTTCCTTATTCGTCTGACTAAGACCGCCCGCCATTTTCCCGAGTATTCCTCCCCCATTTCTAGCATCTCACGGACCTGAGTCGTTCATGTGTATTACCTAGTGTTAATACAAACCTGAGAAGCTCTGGGAAATAAATAATTGCTAGTAAAATTCAGGGAAATGAGGGAAATTTGTGAGTTTTGAGTAAGTTTCATCTGAAGCGGTTGCTTCAGCTATAAAAAAAACTACTCCCGTTGTTCTTACTCCGTATATGGGAAAAAACCTGGGAAATATATGGGAAAAAACTGGAAAACTCAGGGAAATCGGTTTTCCAAGAGTTGTATGAAACCAGTTACCGACTGATATCTCTAGTCATGGCACGCTAACACACGTAGATATTAGTATTGAATAATGGAACATTTTCTTGTACTTTTCGACGGAATTCCATCGGGTTAGATCTGAATTTAACCAATCCACCCGCTAGTAAATAGTCCACCCTGGAGCTATATCAAACACGTGGCTTTGGATTTAACTACCGATCCATATTCTTGGGTGCTTAGATCTAATTCATTTCAGGGGAGCGCATATTTTTTGTGTGTGTGTGTTTTTGGCTACCTATAACTAAAACAAAAGAAAATTATTGTTTGGGAACCCCACAGTTGAATAATATTTTTTTTTTCTGTATAAATAATAGAAGATTATAGAGCGCGTACCTTGTTATACGTATGTACTTCAGGGATATTAAAATATTTTTTTAGCCTGGGATGAAATTTAAGACCATATTATAAAAATAGAGTAAAACAATGGGATATATATTTTTATATACTGTCCGAACTTGAACTATAAATGTTTTTCAAGGTAGATTCCCCCTCCCCCCCGGTTTTGGGTTTGTTGCCATGATGGGTAAATGGCCAATGGAGAGTGTATATACCATAGGAAAGAGTTATGAACTTTTTTCATATTTATAATTTAAATCTTTAATTTATTTAAATTATCTATCCTAACATTATCGTTTAAAATATTTCCTTGATATCTGATACGAAAGAGTTCTTAATTTTCACATTTGTTCAGATCTCATGAATATTTGAAAGTGTGTTTGTGCAGTCACAATTCGTTAATTTCCCAATTTGCTTTGCCAAACTACATGCCATGGTTCATATTAGTAGCACCAAGAAGTGATATCTAGTTTATTAGGGAGAAGGCATAAATTCGCCACATTTCCTGCTTTATCTCCAGTCCAGATGTAGGTCCGGAGTAGGCCTCTAAATTACAACCAGCCAGCATCTCATTGGTTCTTGAAAACTCACGTCAGCGCGACGCGAGTGACGAAAATTACGTATTTTCCGACTTAGGAGAGGCGAAATAGCCCGGCGCCTCCTTTTATGTCCCCCCATGTATTTTGAAAGAGGTATGCGCGCGAATACTTAGGCATCTTATACCTTCTCCCTAATAAACTAGATATCACTTCTTGGTAGCACTATAGGGAAATTAGCTTCATTAGAACTGGTTTGGTTCAGTTCTTCTCAAGGTTGGGGCTGAGTTGAACCTGTAACCATTAAGCCTTATAGGAATTACATTGTAGCTTTATGATTAACCCTTAACCCCACTGGGAAGTACGAACCCGTCAGGTGGTACTAGGCATCCAATAGGGGCACTCCCAGTGAGCGCTTCGCGGAGTAGCCTAACGCGTAGTGTCCATTACGCGCCATTTTGGAAACTTAATTGCAGTGTATCTTTTTTAATATTGTAGATAGAAACATGGCTCCAATTGATATATTCATTATTTTACAGGCTCTTTCGATTAAAAAAGAAAATAATTCTAGTCCGAAGTATCCCTTTAACCTAAACAAATTTTGCTCGTTTAAAATATTGTAAAATTACATAGATGCTTGATGCGATAGATTTTTTAATTTTTCAATATACTAACACATAATACATACAAATCTAATGTAAGGAAAGGGATCAAAGAGAAAAGAAAAACGAGTTTTCTTATAGAAGCACATTTTATGTTTCATTGTCTATTAGCATGAGAAGGCGAGCTGCTGTTTTCAAAGAGATAAGTTTTATCTGATATTAAATAAAGTAAATTGTGGGTCACGGCTAACTGCATTTGTATCAAAAAGATTTCTATCCAAAGAAAACATACTTTCTCCCTAAAACTAAAGCCGAATTAAAAAAAAGAGTAATTAAAGTTAATTTTATGACGAAATTTAAAATTAATGCTATTTAACCCCTTTTTGGTTAAATATATGGGAAAAGTTCAGTCTTGGTTTGATTTAACAATTGAGAAAGGGGACCATTTCTACAACAAAATCCACTTTTGATAATTAGAATTAATGGTAATTATTAAATAAACGTTGGTGGTTAAATGAAAAAAAATGCTTAATTGAATTTTAAACGGGCGTAAAAAAATTATTTAATTTCAAATTAGAACCAATTCACGTATACGTGCCACGATGAATTATGATAAACGTATGTTGAATACATTAAAATTAATTTGTTTAAGGGAAAAGGAACATCATTAATATCGAGTGATATCAGAGAGTTTGATTTTTCACTTTAAAATTAATTTATCAAACGCCGTCCAGTGTAAATTTAATTCTCCCTTGAATATTGAAGAATAAAATTCAACTTAAATAACTTTAACTTTAATTCTCCTGTATCTTCAGGGTTAATTTTCATTTAAGAATTTAATTAATTCATAAAGATATTAAAAGCACACACACACATACACACTCTAGAGTCGTACCCATAACTCCCTGCAGCATTCTCTTTTTTATATCGTTTGAAATTACGGGCCAGACATTCTTTTCCCCATCCCCAAAATCAACTCTTCCTAAGGATGCTAATAAAACTAAAAGAAATCTTACCCCTCCCTAGAAAAAACAAGCTCTCAATTCAAGCGAAACCGTCTAGGAATACCTTTTACCTGCGCAGTTAAAAAAGGCGGCTAGATTATGGGTTTTCTTAAATATCTAAAAATAAAATTAAAAATATCAGACTAGCTTGTCAATTTTTTAAAAGATTTTCCATCTATATTTTCTTCTTGTTTTAAACTTTTAAAGGAAATTTTTAGGGGTTATCCTTTTTTGGTAGACAGGAAAGAAAGAAAAATCTCGGCATTTTCTGGGCACTTACCCCTTTCTTTCTGTATTCTCCGGAATCCGATCCCCCAAAATTTTCTCTCTCTCTCTCTCTTTTTACTCCTGGATGTGATGAGGAGAGAAACGTCTCTCCATCCCGTACCATTTAGGGATCAATCGTAAAGATAATATTTCCTCACATCTTTCACTTTTCTTTTTGTGGTTAAATACTTATTAAATTAAATGGATTATAAACCCCAATTAAATTAAATATGATATGATATAACGTTGAGGGCGAAACTGTTTTATTAATATGTTTTTATTTTAAATCAGTTGAAACTTTACGAACGGTCCTTGCCCGTTTCAAATATACATAGAATTCCCTTTTCTCTTAAGATTATATGACGGCTTCTTTACTCTTTGCTTTAAGAAATAAAGAGTGGGGGGGGAATGAATTTTACGTAACTGCTCATGCGCTTTCTTTACTAACTTGCCCCCAAGAACTTTCTTTATAAAAAATACAACCCGTTAGTATGGTAAAGAGAAGTTAAGTTGCGGCCCGACGCCGCCTCGCTCCAGCGCTGCCACCATTTGGAAAAAATCTGCATCTTCTAATCCCCCCTTTCCCCATTTTCCCCCTTTCTCAGTCTTAAGAAATTTGAAGTAAGAAAAAATTAGTGTGGCCAATAGATGAGATGGGTAATAATCAATAAAGTTGAGGGAATACGACACGATCCTAACGCTCCGATGTAACTAAGAGGGAAAGACACGGGGGTAAAATATTGCCTTTCATGTCGTATTTCGGTGCCTGCGCTCTAGGAGCTTTGGGTCCAGAGAGTGAGCAGAGACGGCTATGGGTCAACCCCCTTGTATGCCCCGATACTGAGGGTTGCCTACCCCTTTTTGTTAGATCTAAGAGGCTAATTGGTGCGGATTGCCTAGTGTCCTCCGTAGGTGACTTGACCCAACCACCCCTTGCGTCACCTCCCAAGTAAACTTCATTTGCTTTTATGATTCATCACATCATGGCATCCCTTAATTAAAACTAAATCTAGTAACATTTTTTGGTGCAATTATTGGACTAGTGCAAGTTATCCTCTATGGTCTGCAGAGAAAAAAAACCGGATTTTCAATTCTGCGCAAGAATTAAATTTCAAAACGAGATTGGATAAATTCACGAATAATATTTTTGGCTTTTTCTAATAAGTTCAACCATCTCATCTATAAAGTTATGAGCATAATAAAGAAACAAACTTTTTCTCGGGGGTCGAATTCTTACGTCGGGGTAGTTATTATTTTTTGGGGTGGGCTCTGTTTGGGAGAGAGAGAGAGAGAGAGGCAAGAAGGCAGACACGCGGAAAACCTGTTTATTAAGTCGCAGAACGGGTTGAGTTCTTTTTTTTTTCTTCTTCTTCATCAGTTCTCTCTCTCTCTCTGTGGCTTAGAAAATTATTTGTACCCCCTCAAGAAAGTCCCTCTGTTTTTCCCCGTTCTTTTTCTTTATTCGCATCCACCCCTGGAACGCTCTCCCTCATTTAACTACCCCACACACCACACACCCCACCTTCTTATCAAACCCCCCCCCCCTCCAAACAACACCAAACCCCCCTCCCTACTCACAAATCTTAACTCCAAAGTCGAGTTCGCATTTAAGCTTACCAACAACCTTGAGATTCTCTTTCCTTTCTAAGTGGGCTCTATAAGAGATATGTCGTTTGCCAGCGTGGTTACTTACGTGAAGTGGTACTCCGCGGAGGAATTGGTAGCTGTTGTGCCTTACTTGGGCCCTGACCATATGTCAGTTTTACGAATGTGTTCAATTTTCTACGTCATAATTAAATTTTTGGGGAACACGTCATGTCGTTGTGTCGTTGATTAACAGGCCTATTGATTGGTTAATCAGGCCCTGAGTTTTGGGAAAGTAATTACACCGTAGATAATGGGTCTATTTAGAACCACTGGTTCAAAATTCCTTCTGGAATTTGGATGGGTGAAGTCACAGATTGGGATTGTGTCCATTTGAATATGGTTCCTCTTTAGAAATGGGTTTCGTATAGGGACTTGAATTTGTAATTATGGATGAATTTATTTCTTCACTGGGATTTTACAAAGGGACCATTTGTGACACATAGAACAATTGCATTCAAATACGCTCCTTTGTCCAATTAGGGTATAGGTGTTGAATTTTTTTTATTATTTTTTTTTCTCAAGGTCTCATTAGTGCGAACGTGGTACTTGTGTGTTCTCGTGGTCGCGATTGCCGAATCTCTCATGGGCCGTAACCAACTCCCCCAGATGCTTTTTGCCTCCAAAATCCCCCCTTCAATTTTTATTTTTTTTTTATTTTTTACTTTTTTATTTATCCCCTTTTACCCCCTAAATCCCGCTCCCCCTTTAGCAGTCACCGTCGCAATTTCTACCCTAGACTTTTTTCTAAGCACATCGGCTTCTTTAGCGCGTTTTGCGCGTTTTTCTAACGCGCTAGTCGCGCCTAAAACAATAGACAACCCAAATAAATACACCAATTTTTTGATAGGAAAAAAAATAAGAATACATATCCCTCCTATTCGATCAGATTCTGACCCACCGCCGGAAAAGCGTGGTTACGCGATTTTTAATGGTTTTTTCGGGTACGGTCGGGCCTCGCGAACGCCGTTCAGTTCTCCTCACCCCAGGACTAACTTAGTACCCAGAGAAACTCCGGGAAAAAGTTCTCCCCACAAATCGGGAATAATTTTTTTTTTCTCGGCGCGACCCAAGTAAGAACAGTCGGAGCGATTTTTACCCGTCCCGTTTGCGCGCTCGTTCTTCGGTGTAATCAACGCGACAACCCTTTGGTCTCCAATAAGATCCAAAAATTCCTGGTTCGCAATCCAGGATCCCTGAAAACCTCATCTAATATCAGCTATTTGTATTTATTAATTTTTTGTAGAGTGCCAACCAAGGATTTTGAATTATTGAAAAAGCACGTGGCATCTTATCGCGCGCGCTTTTTTGTGTCATCATCGATTTCATTTCGAACTTGGACACTACAGAGAAATTAGTCATCAACTCCTGGACAACTGAAACGTGCAGGTCAGTTTTGTTTTATGTTATGTTGTGCATGTCTTTCGTGTGTTTTGTGTTGTTTTTAGTAGACAAGATATAGGCATAGATGGTAATAGGTTACATGACGCGTATCATTTAGTTCTTGGGTTGGTAGTGAATCCATTACACGACATCCTTTGCGATAAATTTAATTAGTTCAGCCAAAATGGAATTGTATCAACACTGCAGAGATATGTTTGTCGTATAGCAGAAATCGAATGTACTTGGTGTTTGGTTGGAAAGTGAAGTTTTCCGTTGGTTAACAATTATATGACGCGTATCCTTCAGTTCTTGGGGTTGGTAGTGAATCCATTACACGACATCCTTTGCCGTAAATTTAATTAGTTCAACCAAAATGGAATAGAGTTATGTTTGGCGTATTTAGCAAAAATCGAATGAACTTGGTGTATGGTTGGAAAATGAAATTTTTCGCTGGTTAGGTGTATCCTTCAGTTCTTGGGTTGGATATAGTGACTCCATTACACGAAATCCTTTGCGGTAAATTAAATTAGTTCAGCCAAAATGGAATTGTTTCAACACTGCAGATAGTATGTTTGGTCTGTATAGCAGAAATCGAATGTACATGCGGTGTATGGTTTTAAAGTGTTGTTTTTCGCAATACTGAACAGGAAATACACTTCAGGGTACCCATGCAGACACCGTTGTAAAAAAAACCCTTCCATTATTTACACCATCTCATTTCCCTATTTTGCTTTCGCAATTAAGTTATGCACGAAGTGGGAGGAGTTATTTAGTAAACCCATGGGGAGACATTAAACCTTGAGACGAAGATTTCAAAATGAAAAACCGAAAAATATATATATACATATTCCCAACCCCTGAAAAATATACAAAAAAGTGTCTAGAAGCGTAACAGGGGCGTTGTTCCTCCAACTACACAGAAATTCCTAATGTTTTTTTTTAAATGTACAAATCCAAACAAACCAAACCTGTTTAACCCGTTTATTGTTTTTGTTGATGTGCATTCTTTTCTTTCCTCCTTCTTATTGCAAAGTTTCCTCAATAATTCGTTAATTTACTTTGTTACTGAAAAACAACATTTTTTTATATCAATTTGTTATCGTCGAGAAGCCATGTTTTTTCCTGGTTATACCAAACTGTTCATTTAATTTGTGACAGACGATAAGTATTTAGTATTTGTACAAGGTGTTGCGAAATTGGTGGTTAGGATTTAAGTACAATTGATTGGTTCTATTGGTGCAGATTTTGATTCGTAAATGTTATAACTTCTATGGCATTTTTGCCTAAGGGACATCGTTTATGAGTTATGATTATATGCAGTGTTTTACCGATGACCCCCTAAGAAATGGAAAGACAATGCCAATATAGTTAGGGGTCATCCGTAAAACACTGCAATAATAACTTATAAATGGTGGCACTTCGAGCAAAATGTCATAGAAGTTACATTTCCAACAGTCCACTGTACTTTGTCCTATTACCCATTTTGGGACATTCTGTACAGACACCAAAACAAAATATGAATTTATTTAATTGGTTCAATGAATATTGATCCATTTTGTCGATAAATCAACGAATAATTTGATTCTATATCGATATTAAGTAAATATTCAATGGGTTACTAATTATTTGTACCCAAAGGGACGGACTTATAGTTAGTTTATAGTAATTCCGATACCTTCTCGCTCCCAATTTTTTTTATTACAAGTTTTTTTATAATTTTTTTTCCTCTCTACGTGTTGCTTTATCATCCGTGGAATTTTCACCCTAGCACTGAAAAACCACGCGCGTAGGATGTCGTCGGTAATAAAAATCTGCTGTAGAAAAAAAAGAAACGGTCTAGATCCGACACCCAATATTACTTTCGGCTTAGATATAAGGTGGTAAAAGGTAGATAGATGCCATTACTTGATATTTTTTCGAATACGAAATTAAATAATGTTTTTCTAACATTCCGGATGTGTACCCGCAAAACGCGCGCTGTTTATTTATGCAAGAGTAAACTTCTTTAGGAGGTAGAGTTATTTTTTTTAATAAATCGTTTCTTCCCTCTACCCTCTGCTCGTTCCAAAAGAGTTAGTTAGCGCAGACAGAAGTTCTTATAACTTATAAACTTATACAGGGTGTTTCTGATAAGTCTGATAAATAAATTAAGGGGATGTCATTTGGACGAACGATTTTGAGTCGAAAATGTAACTTCTATCTCCATTTTGCCACAAGGGACACTGTTTTCCAGTTATGATTTGAGGAGTATTTTACGGATGACCCCCTTAAATTTAATTAAGAAACTGATTTAGACAATTATTTGTAATTTAATTAAGGGGTCATCCCTAAAACACTCAAATCATAACTCGAAAACAGTGTCCCTTGTGGCAAAATGGAGACAGAAGTTACATTTTCGACTCAAAATCATGAACCCAAAGAACACTTCACTTTATTTATGGCAGACTTATCAGAAACACGCTTTTAATGCAAATCATAATTCGCAATATAAACAACACTACCACACAGCGGATAATTTAAGGAAGTGTACACATGCGTCATAAAACCAAAATTAAGTTTTAATATCTCATTTAACCCCTTTCAAATAATAATATCAAAATTCATCGGAACTGTCCCAGATGTTAATTTCGATTTTAAAGAATATTTGATACCAAGCTATTCGATCTTCCCATTAATTTTCCTTAGAACTTCATCTTTCTGTCTCCATCCTTGATAGGGGAAAGGGGTAGAACACTTCTCTTCTAAAACCATTCAATATTATACAAGCTTAAAAACGCAACGCACAATTGAGAATTATCCAACTATCCTACACCCTATTGGTATTTGAACGGTTCTGAATGATATATTTTTATGATTGACACGCACCCCCTTCCCCATTCTTGAATTAAAGGAAACGTTTTGACAGTAGGCTATAACCAGAACCGTCCGTGCTTTTGAAGGACCCCACTCACGCACACTTTCTCTCTCTCTTACTCTCTCTCTCACTCATTTTGAAGGTGTTAAGAGAACAATCGTTTTTATTGGCTCTCTTCAATTATCGCTGCTTCGATCTAAGATGAGCGGCAAGCATTTTTCGTGAACCACTTACCTCGTTTCATTCTGAAGGTTTTTCTTCAAATAAAAAACCTTAAAAAATATGATGGGTAGATTTTTTTTATATTTGTATATATATATATTGCTATCTCAATTTAGATTCTAAGGGGAAAAATACAAAAATTACAAAAACGCTTAGTTTATTAAAATCTAATAAGGAAGAAAAAAGATTTATACTTCTTCGAGTTATATACTTCTGTTATTTTTTATTATTAGTTTTAATTAAAAGTGATAACATTCGCTCCGTATTTACTGGCGCTGAAGGCGATCTTTACAATATTTTTTTTAACTTCCTCTAAACCAATATTAGTGTTTTAACCAAATATAAGTCAGGGATCGATCATATTGGAGCGTTTTTCTTTAACTTGCTCGAGAGGGATTTGCCAGTTAGTTTTAAATTTAATTCCAGATTATTTCAAAGTTTTAACTTTTTAAGGACCTGGTTTTTGATGTTTATTTTATAATCTAAGCAGTTGATCAGGATTTTTTTCTTTTTGCAACCTCTTTTTCGATATATCTCGTATATACTGTTTAATTGTCTGCATATGTTTTTTTAACCTGTTGAATTAAAAGTTCAGAATGTGAATAAACTTTTAAGGGAAGCTAGGTTTTGCAAATTCAAACTATCCAAAAAATAGCATTAGTTTTCTACTTTTAACCTTCACTCGAAAGTGTTATAACGATGGTTCTGTAAGAGATACAGTCAAATCCTTTGAATATGTCATAGCCCTACTTCCTACCTTTGTAACAATACTAAGTATTTGGAATTTTGACAACCACAACTCTAGTAATATCAAAATTATTGCATTGTCTACAACCCGTCGTTATTGAGACACAACTGCTTTGGATTTGGACGTATCCCCTATTTCTTCGATTTGTACTGAAATTGGTTTGAAACGATCGGGACTCGGGTTAGTAACAAGGAAAAATCGTCAAAATCTTCATCTACAAACTCAATTTTCATAATTTTGCATTCCCCTTTGAAATGTTATTACACTGATTTTATAAGAGATACCGGAAATTCCTTTGAGTATTTCATAGCGCCAATTCTGCCCTTTCCATTGATACTAAATACTTTGGGGTTACAACAATCAGGGTCCAAGAAATATGCAAATTAGTCCAAAACAATAGTCAACCCTTCAAAACCTTCATCTACAATACAATACTTACTATTCATTTTTCCATTTTGCATTCCCCTTTGAAATGTTATTACACTGATTTTAAAGGAGATACCGGAAAATCCTTTGAGTATTTCATAGCCCTATTTCTGCCCTTTCCAAGGATACTAAATACTTTGGGATACATCAATCAGGGTCCGAGAAATATGCAAATTAGTCCGAGTAAATATGAATGAAATATAAAAATTTAATTGAAAAGGGAGATTTCTTTATTTTTTTTAATTCAAAAATTTACCATATTTCAACAAATTTAATCGTAGATGACAGCTTATCTTCTTTTCCTTAATGGTTGTACAGTAAAATTTTGAAAACGCGTGTGCTCTCCTTCGCCTGCCTTAAATAATTGGCCCCCCTCTCCCCCAAAAAAATTCCAACTCCGATTCGAGTTGCTTATTATCTATTTAACCCCTATTTTTTTCGTCAAGAAGAAAGATTTTTTCTTTCTTTTTTCTTCTCTACGCATTAATTCAATATTTCTTTTTTGGAATCTACAATTTTTTATATAGCGGATAAAAACTGGCGGTGTTGAGGAAAGATAGCTTTATGACAGTCGGGTAAAAGAAAAGAGATTAATCACTGGGTTTAAGTTTAAAGTGTCTGGCGCGATCCTCTTAAAAAAGAAGAATCGTGCAAGTAATATAACCAACTCGAATATAAACGAATTGTCCAACTATAAACGCTGCCACCTCTGGCTAAATATCCCCTTTACCGAAGTTCAGTAGTTAAAGTAGAAGTCATCTTTTTAAATATACCAACAAAAATAATGCAGTTTTTCATCACCAAAGGGTTAAGATGGAGTTGCATTGATCAGGGTCAGAAAAAAGCACAGAACACTGGACATTGTCCAATAAAATTTTAAATTGTCCCATAAAACTAAGGGGGTCACTGGGCATTTTGACCAATAAATTTTTTAATTAAAGTTTTGATAGCTTGACTACGACGATGCGACACTATTTCTGCACACTCCAGTGGGCAATTTCCTATAATTTTTCCAGTCAAAGTGGGCGTCACTGGTCACATGTCCTATAAGAATTTTTCCTTATTTCCGGCACCGGCATTGATGGGTTTGTGGATCACAAAGACGTTAGAGAGGGCTTTAAAGTTACCAGTCTTGCACCAAATGGCAAATACCCATATTGTTTGAAACCATATCTTAAATTAAGTCTTTGGTGTTCACATATCCATCAATGTACCGTCAACGTGATCAAATTTAACAACAGACTTCGACTTTTGAAAATGCCATATAGAGTAATTTTATTAGAGTGAATACCAGTTCCCTATAAAATCCCTTACATCGCAGCTACGTATCCTCAAATATTGCTCCATGGTAACAGATATTTTATTAAATTTTAATTTACAAATTTCCGTATTTGTCAATCAATAATCGTAATTAATTCATTTTTTTAAAAAAAATATGAATTAATTATTTTATTGCACAAGCCCTTATAAGTCTATCAACTTATTATTATTATTTTCTTTTAAATAAATTTAATTGTTATTTAATGGTTTAATATTTTACAATAATGTTTCTCTGTCGAAGGACTCGAGTTTTTAAATTTTTATACTTTAAAAACCTACGCTCTCCCAGAAAAATTAAAAAAGTAAAGCTTGTCTTAAAAACAGGGTTAATTATGTTTATGGTTTGGACCCCCTAAAAAAGAGAGAGAGATAAAAAAGTGGCAGTACCGTAGATAATTTTGTTTTTACCCATGGATTAAAGTTTTTTTTTTTTAATAATTAGCCCATTAAAGATTAAGGATCATTATCAATACATCGTAAAACCCGCGACATGGATCATTGTAATCATCCCCGCATTATTTTAGTTTTTATAATAACGTGTAATTTAATCATTCATCCCATGAATATTTAACTTAAAATAAATGTATGTATATTTTTTTTAAATAATTGCATTAGACTTCCAAGGGTATTTATAAATTATATTTTTGCAATATTCTATGGTTGATAAGAAATAAGATACCGTCATAATATGAGCCCCCCCCCCCCCCACTGCTTCAATAATAATTGTTTTTGGAATGTTTTTCTTAAATGCGTTTTTTCTTCTTGCCCCCCCCCTGAGAAATAGTAGTCTTATTTGAGCCTCCTAATTTCGAACCGTGAGGTCCAACAAAATATAAATATCGCAGTGACGACGAGGAAAGAAAAAAAAATAAATGATTTGAAAAGGTACTTTTTGTTTAGGGCTAAATTATGGCTAATATATATGAAGAAAACGAAATCATCGGGAATGTTTCAAGAACTTTTTTAAAAAATATTTAAAATTGCGTCATAATTTTAATTATTTTCTCACGATGTAATTAACCCGGTCTGTTTATTTTAGCAATATTAACAACACAAATACGAAAATATGGGACAATGTACAGGGTGTTAGGACCGAAGTACAGTGACATGCTTCTATGGGAAATTTTAACACGAGGGAGACCATTAACAAGTTATGATTGTTAATGGTGTTTTACTGATGACCCATTAATTAAATTAGTAAATTTTCTTTCAATTTCTTACTTAAATTTAAGGGGTCATGTGTAAAAGACTCCAATCATAAATTGTTTAGGGCGTCCCTTAGGGTAAAATGGCGATAGAAGTTACGACATTTTCGACTCAAAATTGATTTCCCATATAGAAGTCGTTGCACTTCGGTCCAATAATTAAAAATTTTGAAACACCCTGTACATGTATATACAGGTAACTTGATTACGGCGGCGACTAGTTTTCTTTTGGCGTTTAAACGGTATCCTTTGAAATAAATATCAAACGGGATAATTAGACGTTTTACTCTACGCCCATATTAAAGGCTGGGTGAAAAGGAAAATCAAGTGAAACATTCAGGAAATGTCTCCTCGGAATGATCTTAAAATTCAAATTAGTTTTCTGATTTCGTAGATATGATTTTAAATTTGCACCTCTGACCAATCGCGGAACGAACAAAATTCCCGTGGCATGTCGCTCCATGTCGAATGAAATTTAGCGAGAGATTAGATAAAATTTGCACGCGACGTGACAATCATGGTGCAAGTTATAGACTTTGTGTACGTAAATTTAGTTAACGAGAAGGTGGGGCGTTACGTGATTGGTCGGAGGTGCAAATTTCAAATTATCCATGAAATCAGAAAAACTAATTTGAATTTTAAAATCACTCAGAAGAGGTATTTCCTGTATGTTTCTCTTTGCAAATTGGTCTTAATTAGTCGATCAAAAATCAGTTGATTTTCCTTTTCATCCTCCCTTTAATGGAGCTAACTTACTACGACATATTCCTGGCTCCTTAACGTCTTTACCGACAGTTGCGCCCTAATTCAATCGAATCCTTCAATGAAGTTAATTTAATTTCATGGTTATTTAAAATTAAAATGATTAAGATAAGGAAACGGTTAAAAAAATTAATGGTTTTCTATAGATTAATCGTGGTCCTGTTTCATTCTTTTTTTCTCTCTCTCTCTTAATCCATCGTGTGAAGCGGCCATGTTCTCTTAGATGATGATCTAGCTCGAATTGGGATAGACCGGGAGCTGTGGGATGGGTTACCCCTTCTCTTTCCTGGAATCATATATTTTAGTTGAAGAGCAACGGGGGTCGAATACCAACACCATCCTATTTTTAAGTGCACTTCCTTTTCAATGAAGTCTTACGTAATAATAAAACCAAACCAGCTCCCGCTCCGGGGTCATTACTTTTAACCAGATGCGTGGTTACTTTTTAAAATCGATCCAAGGCTTAAGACAGTAGGCCAAAATTAGGCCTTAACACAATTTACGCAATACCCTTTCTATGCATTTCGATTGACATAGGCCTAAAATTGTTGGCTAAAAGTACACCTTAGTTAATTTACACTACACATTACCCTTTTTATACATTTCGATTGACAAAGGCTTAAAATATTAGGTCAATAATTGGCCCTAATTAGAATTTCTTACACGAGAAGTTAATTTCATTACTCCCTATCCTACATTTCGATCGACTTTAAGGCTTAAACAGTTGGTCAAAAATAGATCTTACCTAATTTACATTACACTTTACTCTATCACGCATTTCGACTGACAAAGGCTTAAAATAACAGGCCAAAAATTGGCCATATTTAGGATTTCTTACACGACGAGCTAATTTCAATATGCCTTTTCGTAAATTTCGATTGACCAAGGGTCAATGCAGTAGGTCAAAAATATAGACTTAGTATTTTTCTTAATAGAAATTTGAAAAAAAACCGCTAAGTCTTAATTGAAGATCAGTCTTGTTTTTTAAAAGTGACTTTAAATTGGATTTATTTAGTTTGAATGACTTATTAGGCATTTTATAAATCTAGTTTTTGGAAGTTTTCTCCACGTTCTCTCTCGCATCGGTATTTTAACGGAGTGGTGGCCTCTCGGACCAACCTGAAGCAACATTTTTCTTGACTGCCCGAACATTTTTATTTTATTTTATTTTTTTTTTTTTTTACTTCTTCTTTCGTCTTCTTATTCTGTATACACACACACACACATAGACCAAAAGCAAGGTTAGCTTTTTCCTCCAGGCAGGCCTACCAGATTTGTTTTCTTTCGGTGGTGTTACTGCATGCCTGTATATAAGAGAGTATATTGTGGCCTCTCGCCTCTAAAATCTTCACCAGGGGGTGACAATTGAGGAAAAAAGGGGCACCATTAGAAAATATTCTAGAGATGCAACTATGGTATAATACCAAAAAAACACAAGTTATTTAGGCCGATACAAATGATTTTTTTCTCATTCTGCTTCTTCTTAACTAACTATACAGTTAAACCTAGGTACACACACAACTAATACCGGGCGTCCTTGCAACCATCCAACCAACTTTTGTTGCATACTAAAAAACAAAATCTCTCCAGTTCTTTTAGGGGTTTTAGTTAACGAAACTTGTTGTCTTGTCTTGTCTTTCCATACCCTAAACTTTCAAGGTCCTTTAATTTTTTTTTTATCTTTCTCTCTCTACCCCGGTTCAGTTAGAAAGAAAAAAAAAACAGCTCTCTTGTTTTATAGCGACCTTAAAAAATACTTTCACACTCTTAGAATGGGTGCCAATTAATATTACCCCAGTATGAATTTTCGAGTCATTTCTAGATTGAAACGCGTATGAGAATGTTAATGATTTTTAGGCGTATTTTTTTTGTTTCTATTCTTTTTTAATTGTTATTTTTTTCTTTCTATTTATCTCCGTGCCCCTTTTTGTCCGTTTTTTTTTTCTTCTTTACTCTCTCTTTGAGCATAAAAAGACATTAAATACAGAACAATCGAATTCAAAGGCGCAAACCTTTTCGTTTGTTTTTAGCGATTATATCAGTTAATTTTTACCCCAAAAATTTTATAGGTAGGGTCGAATTTTTTTTCTGTATCTCTCTCTTATTTTTTTTTTCAAACAATCTCCTTGTACTGATCTGATCTAGAGTCATTTTTGAAGGTTTAATAATTTTCTTGTATGTGTTTTTTTTTTCTTTTTAGTAAATGGTATGTGTGGGTTGTTTAAAAGAATTGGAAAATGTATGTTATTATTCCCCTTAACATCAATTTAAATCTCTCAATTTAATTCGTGCATATTCCGTAAAAAAAGGTATCTTGTATCTTATATTGTAATTTCTTTTTCAAATCGCTTTTAAAATGGAGAGAAAAACGTTTATCAGATTATTCAAATATTTATTATAGATTATAGAATTTGGAATTTTATAATTATCTGGGGTTTAATTATTTAATTTATTACTTAAAAGGAAAATCAAGTGATTTTTGTTTTTTCGGTTCTTCTACTAATTATAAGACCAATCTGCATACAGTGAAACATCCTAGAAATACTTCCTCCAAATAATTTTAAAATTAAAATTATTCTTCATTTATTTCATGGATAATTTGTAATTTGCACCTCCGACCAATAGCGTAACGCCCTGCCTTCTTGTAAACAAAATTCCCGTGGCAGGCGCTCCATGTCGAATGAAATTTAGCGTGAGAATAGATAAAAATTGCGGGCGATGTTATAATCATGGCGCGAGATATCATTTTCTTAATAAGAAGGCAGGGCGTTACGCGTTTGGTCGGAGGTGCTAATATAAAAAAAAAATAAAAGATAAGTGAACAAAATGGATTGACTGAAGTGGCAGATATTGAAATTTTTCATGATCAATTATTTGAAGAAAAACATATTTATCTTTGTTTTTTTTTTTTTAACAAAAATCAATTTACCCATTACGGCTTCCTTAGAATTTACTTCAACTTTATTTTGTAAAAGTAATGTTTAGTTTATCATAACTCATAACACAAATTGAATACCTTCTTTGATAAAAAATCTATATTAGTAATATATTTAAACGGTCCCTCAAGTATCATAAAGAAATAATAACTATTATGTTATAAAAATTAGGCTAAAAATAACCATTCATAAGTGAACATAATAAAAGTCATCATGATGCTTATCTAACTCCACCCCTTTCTTTCTCTTTCATCTCATCCTTTCTCTCAATCTCCTCTTCCATTCTCTATTAAACATAATACAACACACAAAGGTGAAGGATAACATCGTTTAAATCCCCAGAGTACTATATTATATTGTATTTAATATAATTTCTTATATTATAATATTTAACTCGCTTAAACCGAAAGAATATAAGAAAAGTATATACTTCTTAACTTCTTGTACGTGTATACAAATATTGTATACTTAACTTTGAGCTCTCGTATATATTTTTTCTATTGGAAAAGTATACGCCAAGGTCTTTTTTTTAAACTCGATCTCTTTGAAAATGTTAAAAAAGTTAAAACAATTTTGTGGTTTGCTTTAGAACACAGAGAGAGAGAGAGAGAGAGAGAGAGAGAGAGAGAGAGAGAGAGAGAGAGAGAGAGAGAGAGAGAGAGAGAGAGAGAGAGAGAGAGAGAGAGAGAAGAAAAAACAAGTTCTAAAATTTACAGGCAAAATGGCGGCGCGGATGGAATTTCATATGTCCTTGTTGTTTTTATTTTCTCCCACCCTGTATTTATTCCCCCTTTACTATTTAATCATCGTTTATAAGCGTATGTTGCTTAGAAAAACATCCTCTAAAGCCCCGTTCAGACAATGCTCTTGACTTCATGATAAATTTTCTATACAGGGTGTGTTTCTGATAAGTCTGCATGCCATAAATTAAGGGAGATGTTTGGACGAACGATTTCAAGTCGAAAATGTAATTTTAATCACCATTTTGATTTACGGGACACTGTTTTTAAGTTAAGATTGGATGGTGTATTTTACAGATGACCCCTTAAATTTAGTTAAGAAACTGATTTAGACAATGATTTCTAATTTAATTAAGGGGTCATCCTTAAATAGAGCTCGGCATTATCTATCCATTATCCACGTTATTTTATCTTTATCCATTATCCACGTTATTTTATCTTTACCCATAATCGAAAATTATCCACAGAACTTACATCGTATTATAAGCCACAACTTTGTTTATTAATAATCGGTTATCCACGAATTTGTGGATAATAGATAGAAAATAACAGTGGCCCGGACCTCAAAATGGTGATAGAAATTACATTTTCGACTCAAAGAACATCCTCCTTAATTTAAGGCAGACTTATCAGAAACACCCTGTATATTTTAGTCAGATTTCTTTCCGCTAAGTGCGAACTTTGCTTATTAGTTTAATACAAGTGTACTAATAATTAATTAATTCGAATCTAATTATAAAATTTGATGTGCTAACTTTGAAATTAACCATATAATATATGAGAATTTAATTTTGAGGTTTGACCAATCCGCTAAATGACGATAATATACCTCTCTAATGAGGAAATGCGGTTTCGCCTTTGTCGAAATCGGTTTCCTTCCTGTTTACGGACCATTCATTTAGAATAAAAGATAGCAGCGGGGGTTTAGGAGTAGGGGGGACACGGCTAACCTTGACACTATAAAGATTATTTATTAGTCTACAAACTTACGTTAACTTACGTTGTAGCGGTGCGGTTTTCTCTCCCCTAGATAGCTTGCCCCCAAATTAAATGGGCCCCAAAAACTTTTGTTTTTTCTTTTTTTAATGAGAGATCTACAAGTTTTTTATGTATACATGCTTGCTTTTTACGTATTGCATTTTCTTCGAGGAATCTTTTTCAATATTGACCTTAATTCGTGAAACTTTGAAATAATGCAATATTTTAATAATAAAATAAAATATTTAATTTTTATTTTATCTATAGATCAATTATATTTTGAAGAGTTAAATGATTTAAAATACTAGTTAAGTTGCCCGGGTGTTTTATGGGAATGGAGTTTCCCGTCTATGTAGACATTAATCACTAGTCTTTGGACTATTCAGTAAGAGCCCACTTGAGATTCCGCAAACATTATGACATAGTTTTTTTTAATAAATTTTGATTTCACAACTTACAAATTATTCAATAAAATTCCTGGGTGTTTTATGGGAATGGAGTTTCCCGTCTATGTAGGCATTACTAGTCTTTGGACTATTCAGTAATCCGAAATCATGATGACGTAGTTTTTTTTATTAAATTGAAATTTCACAACTTACAAATTATTCAATAAAATTATGCTCGATTAGGGGTTGTTCATAAAGATAAAATGCTATACAGGTTTAGAATAGGACGTTCTTAACAGAACTAATGGTTAGGGGCTGGCCAACCTGCCAATCGTGAAAAGAACTCAATCACCAAGCCACTTCAAATGGACCTTAATTTTACTAGTGTTACAAATTAATTTCAAATATGCATTCCGGTTAATCAAATTCGGGAATTAACAAATTGTGACTGAGAATAAAGAACAAATAAATAAATAAATAAACAACTTTCTTAAATATATGTAAAATATATTTTTCCTGGAATTATTACTTATTTAAATATATATTTGGAAAAACCCGCCGAATTAGACTTCTAAATTTTTCTAGAATGTTTTATTTTCTCATATAGGGTTTTTTGGGCGTGCCTTTGGTGAAGTTTTAAGGTCAAGATCTAGATAACTAACTAACTAACTAACTAATACAAGTTTTAACTTAGATAGGAATTCCATTTAGGGGAGAAAGAAAAAAGGTAAAAAAATACACCTATAAAGTTACTAGCAAAAAATTAATTATATAGTTATGAATTATTTCTTATTTCTCTCTCTCGCTCTCGCTCTCCATAAAAATAATAAAATAAAAATCTGGGATCCCGCCCCAACGGAAACCACTGTACCAAACCCACTCCCAAAATTTTAAAAACAATTTTATTTTTTGTTTAAAACAAATGGCGTCGAACAGTTGCGAGCTCTGTGTATACGTGTATAGTTACTCTCAAATCGTGTGTACTTTCAGTTTTAGAGGCCTAATTTTATAAAAATTAGTTTTTCTTTAATAATGAATCAATTCAATTTCCCATGAATATTAAAAACGGGGATATACTTAATTATTATTATATGTCACTCTCAGCAAAGAGACACGGCGTTGCCCGTCTGATATTTTAGGCACTTGTCAGTCAGCCATTTTAAAGATATGCATCATGTTAATTCACCCCAATGTCTACCATAAAGCTCGTCTATAGTTTTCAGACTAGGAGGATTGGTACCATTTACAACAGGAGGTAACGCTACTTGGCGGACAAAATGCAGCACCAATTATCCTTGTCTCCTGGTGTAAATGGTATCAATCCTCCTAGTCTGAAAACTATGTATAAAGATAAATAGTATACATAGTTTACAGACTAGGAGGATTCATACTATTTACAAGGGAGACCACGCTTCATGTGTTGAACAAAGAGACCTGACTCACTAGTTGTGTCTAAAGCTAGGTCTCCTTGTGTAAATGGTATGAATCCTCCTAGTTTGTAAACTATGTATATTAAACATCGATAAAATCGGCTGAATTTTATAATAAAGGTTTTTACATTTTGGGTCGCCATTTTTCAAGATGGCCGCGGATTAAAAAATCTTTCTTGGTGCGTACCTACTACTTATAAGTAACGTCCCTGCAAATTTTCAACCTTCTAGATAAAACAGTTTGGTCTAGGCGTTGATTATTATCAGTCAGAACTTTTAACTTTAAAGATATAGATAGATATTGTGGCTGCAGGTAAACAATATTCCTGGATATAATATATAATATTCTTGATAATGTAGTGAAAGGGTCCCTAATAGGTTACCCCCTGTTTATTTTATTGGACAGCTGCGACTCAAGAGGAAGCATTCAAACAAGAGATATCGAAATAATAAAAAAAAAATAAAATTATATATATATACCAGGTGTTAGAAAACCACAACGATTTTTTGCGTAACTATACCAGAATTAATAATCATACAAAAAAAAATAAATTTATGAAACACTTACGTAAGAAATACCCCTTTTAATACCGTCAAAGAGGTTTCTCTCTCTCTCTCTCCTGTCGAATCTCTTAATCTTTGTCGTCTTATAAAAAGAAATTTCCATGTAAAATCCATTTCGTTTTTCACAAGCTCCCATTTATTTCTTTGAGGGGTGAAGTTTTGACGAAGAAAAACGAGAGGAGAAAAAAAATTTCGCTATTTTTAGTCAATTATAATTCATTTAGAAAAAAAAAAAAGAAATACGAATTTCACGATGAAAGAATTAGTTTTACATTTTTAATATCGCCTTGATTTTATTATAATTTACCATGCCGGGTTCTTCTTTTGAGACCCATTTTATTTCCTAAGAAGTTAATTAACTAGAAGTAAATTTGAATTGTTTGATTATATATAAATAAAAAAAAGTTTGGGTTATACTTAAGGCTCTTTCAGGCGGTCCAACTTTTTGACTCAGCTCGATGGGTCAAAAAGTTGTATCAACTTGCCCAACTTTTGAAGGGAAAAGTGAAATAAATCCTTCCTATTCACACGACTAAACTTTTACCGCCAAATGTAACTTTCTAAGCGCCAGTGCGCCACCTACCTTGGCACTTACGAAATAACCCGCGAAAAAGGCTTTTTTTGTAATTCATTTTGATTGGCTGGAGAAATGAACTTAAAAAGTTGAGTCAGCGAAAATTGGATCACTGATCCAATTTTTCCTAGCCAACTTTTTTGGTGACTTAACTGATCCAGCGTCTATTCACCCTATCCAACTAGTTGATTCAACTCGAGTTGACCCATCAAGCTGAGTCAAAAAGTTGGATCGTCTGAAAGAGCCTTTAGTTTCACCTCAGTGTTGCCAAGGACTTTTTTGAGCCAAAAAAGAAGTGTAGAGAAAAAGGCTAGCAGTTCAGGTTGAATCAGTACTTGACTAACTTGGCTCACAGATTGCCTGACAACACTGCACTGAAGTGGAAGCTGAGAGAAAGGGGTGGAATTTTATCTAGGCACTTTAGCTTAAACTATATCCCGTCCACATAAAATATTATGTACTTTTAAACAATATTTGCTTTTGATGTAAAATTTTAAAGCCAATCGTACACTAAATCGTTTTAATTTTTTTTTCTAGTCCATCCCATTCTTTAGTTATATATATAATGAAAATTTTTAAAGCCTGTCGCTCATAAAAATAATTTTCACCCGTTTCATTTAAGAAATTATAAACTAAATTAACTAAAACTATTTAGTTAAACGTGGAATTTAACGTGATTTTAACCCCTTACCCCTAAAAATACCTAAAAAAAAAATAAAAAAAAAATAAAAAAACTTTAATAGTCGGGTCTATAATTACACAAAGCATATTTAATAACTCTTAAAAAAATCGTATATACCAAGAAGGTCACAAAATGCGGGAAAGAAAAATAAAAAAAAAGAAAACTGTATATTAATGAGTAAGTCCGGTATATATACAGTTGTCGTTAAATATACCAACTAATTTCAATTGAAAACCAATAACATCGCCTTAAGGTTAAAATTAACTTTCTCTTTAGTGTCGACTGACATTGTATCACGTGGTTAATGGAGAAATTCTTTTTTTTTTTTTTTTAATTGGTCGTTTTACATTTCGATTCGACTTGAAGGAAAACAAGTTGGGAAAACCAAAATATTACCTCTCCGTGTCAAGAAGTCAATGCGCTCCATAACAAGAATAAAACTTCAAAGCTATAACCCGATTATGATTAGCCCTTTCTTTGTGATCTAATTTTAACCATGATGCTTTCTTCTATTATAAAATTTAAACCTGATTATTTAAACGTGTATTTAACTTTAGGCTCACTCTGAACCGTTAATGTCCTTCATTACAGACACGAACATCAAAACCCAAAGTTTACTACACCTCAGGTCTCAATTATTTACTCTTTGGTTCACTACGCCTATAGCGGATAATACTTGATTTACCCGACAGAGTCCAGACCTTAGCCTTCTTCACGAAATCATTAGATCAAGGATTATTCTATATACAGCTGTAGTATAGCTCAAGTAATATATAAACAGCCATTTCAAATAATAATATTAAAAACTATCCTTGGAATATCTAAATGAAACAGAGCTTTAAGCTACAAAACTACAAAATGCATCATAATTACGAAAAATATTTCCACATATTCACTTTATATTATGGATAAAGGGAATATTATAGTTCTGTAGGATGACTTTACACATCAAAACAAAACGAACGTATTACTCCTACGTAAAATATTAATAGACAGGCAAGGATTCATACCATTAAAGAAGGAGCGCAATATTATCCATATTTTCAATTCATATACAGAGAAAAGAAATTATTATGTTTCTGAGAGGAGCTTCCCATTTTGGTTGTTGTTTTGAAAAATATATCGCAATGCACGGGCCTTGATAAATATAGGAGGCAATGAATGAAATATATCACAATGCACGGGCCTTGATAGATATAGGAGGCAATGAATGAAATATATCACAATGCACGGGCCTTGATAGATATAGGAGGCAATGAAGGAAATATATCGCATTCACGGGCCTTGGTAGATATTGGAGGCAATGATTTAATCTCTCTCTCTCTTTGCACGAGAGGTTTATCTTTAATATTTAAATAAATATAATTATTTTTAATTATTTTAATCTTCAATAATTAACATTAATAATAGTTACATCGTTTAAAATAAAGTTATACCTATTATTATCTCATACTTTGCTAATATTGACGTTTAAAGTGAAGGGTACCCCTCCTGCCCGCTTCCTTCAGATTTTGGGGTATATATACGATTCGTTTCCATTATAATAGTAAGGAAAAAGCGCAATTGCGAAAACCTATGGTGGCGATCCCACCTTAGGGAGGCTAGACGTTTCTCGTAACCCTAGCTGATCGCCGCGTATATCCTAAAACCAAACGATGATAATGGAGTAGAAGCCAATGATACAGATTGGTGTCTATGTGGAATAGACGGAAGAAGGTTGGTGGTGTTTAGAAGCCAGTATGTACAGACTGGTGTCCAAGTGGGATGGACAAAGACCAGAAGATGGTGGTGATTAGAAGCCAGTACGTACAAACTAGTGTCCAAGTGGGATGGATAAAGACCAGAAGATGGTGGTGATTAGAAGCCAGAATGTACAGACTGGTGTCCAAGTGGAATGGACGAAGACCAAAAGATGGTGGTGATTAGAAGCAAGTAAGTACAGACTGGTGTCCGTGTGGGATGGACAAAGACGAGAAGATGGTGGTGTGAGAACTCAAGTAGAGGAGCCATTTCCGTGTCTGTGAAAGCAGTTCGGAAATGGCGAACACGTTTGCTCCGATACGCAAACTGCGAACGCGGTCACGTGGGTGTGACAACGGACAGACAGACAGACAGACACACACACACACACACACACACAGACACGGCCGTTACAGAACCTCTCCTGGACTACGTCACACGGAGAGGTAAAAACAGATAGAACTAAAAATATATATATATATATATGTATATAAGAAACAGCACAGAGTTAATTTTTTCTTAGTTTTCCGAGCCAGTAGTTTTTTTACCGACATTAAATACATTCACCCTTGAATATAATTCATCTATTTGGTCAGATTCCTGACTGACTGACTGATAATCAACGCCCAGGCCAAACTGCTTTATTTAGAAGGCTGAAATTTGGCAGGGACCGTACTCTTAAGTAGTAGGCACGCCCTAAGAAAGATTTTTTTTTTTTTCAATTCGGGGTCATCTTGAAAAATGGCGATCGGAAATGTAAAAAAAAAATAATAAATTTTTTTGCTGTGATAAAGTTTATTGAGCGTTTCAACCGATTTGAGAAATACTTAGTACACTGGTTCCTATTATCCTATAGACCAGCTTTATGGTTTTTTGGGGTTCGATTTGGCGCCATCTTTTAAAATGGCAGCCAGATATGTAAAAGAACCTTTTTTATGGAATAACGTTGATTGCGCGTTTCAACCGATTTCACAAATTTTTGGTACACTGGTTCCCATTATCCCATAGACGGGTTTTATGCTGGGATATGTTTTTTGAAAATGTCCCGACGAGATGACGGGCAATAGAATACTGTGAAATCTACTAGTTTCTTATAACATTTCTTACTTAAGTACTAAGAAGTAGCGGGTAACGGCTATAGTTTGAAATAAATTGAACTGTATATTATCAGAAATTTATAAAATCTTCCATAATTATTGCTAGAGACTTACAGCTCGAGCTAGTTCGAGAACGACAAGCGAGAATTGAGTAACTACACTCTTTTAGTTTTGCAGGACTTCCATCTTCCTATTTAGTTTGTACTAAGCCTTTGACAGCGCCAATCACCAGGCGGGTGTCGCTTTACCTCGAATCTATGACCTACTTCAATCACTTCTAAGTTACCAGTGAGAAACTTATGGTGAACATATCTTATGAACTTATGATAATATTAAATTTCCTTCCATGTTTTAATTAAGATTCATGGATGAAATTAAACAATTCATTTTCTGTAGTTGTTGAGCCCTACCTGAATATATATAAATTTTTTTATTAACTCGTTTTTTTTTCTGTCTCTCTCTCCTCTATCTCTTATGTATTTTTTCGGGGGGAGGGGGGGTGTCGAATCCCATCTGAAGTCTAGGCACGTGTTTTGTATACCTGCTAAACAAGTATACAAGAAAAAGGAACCTTCAAAATTTGGCTCCGTTCTCATTCGCAATAAGAAATGTATTCTAACGCCGCCGCTGCCTTGTGGGTGCCAAAGGGGTTATTTTTTTTTATATATATATATTTTAACTACGTTGAATTTTTTTATATACGTATATATAAGGACAATTTTAATAGTCAGGTAAGGGTACAAATATGCCCTTGCAAATTCTCTTATATTACCACTTTATTAAATTATTTATAAGTTTTTTTCTTCTAAAGCTTAAAAAAGTAATTAGGTATTATTATTTGACGTATGCATCGTTGTTTTTTACATAACATATTTCACCAATATATATATTTATTAAATTATATCAAATTGTTTATGAATTATAAATTTGTAATTCTGTGACGAATGAATTAGTATGAATTAAAATTAAAGTGAAATTTGTAAAATGCATTTATTGAATTAAAATAAGAAATTAAATTAACGTATACATCGTTTTAGACTAGGAGGATTCATACCATTCACACAAGGAGACCTTGCTTTTGATTCCACCATGGAATCTGACCTCCTTGTGTAACACCTGAAGTCTGGTCTCCTTGTGTAAATGGTATCAATCCTCCTAACCTAAAAATTATGCATACGTTATTGCAAATAATTTAATTCAATTTGAAATAAATACTTTTTACGAAATTAACGTAAAATTTAATTCATACTAATGCATTCGTTACAGAATTACAAATAGGTAATTTATGAACTAATGATATAATTAAATGTACTTGTGTTTTTGCGAAATTTGTTATGTAAAATTTAGCAATCATTGGTTGACAGTATTTCAATTCTATCATTTTTATCAATAAATATATAAGGAAAAAGGGTTAGAAACGTTGAAAAATATCCTCAAAAGCAGGATATTCCTTCTAGTTTTGGAATTTTTTTACTGAAAAAAAAGGAAGATTAATTAATCTTTATCGATACCACTCTTTTTTTTTTCTTTTTTTAAAAAAAGTAGTTTTTATTTTTTAATCCGGTATTCGAGAACGAAACCGGATTACTTTTTTTTACAAATAGAAGTTCTTAACCCAACCCTTTAGAAAAGAGAGAAAAAATGAGACGTTTTTCCAGCATCCATGTGTATACGTAAATATTTTTCATCTACAGCTCTCTCCATTACTCCCAAATATATAAAGTTTATCGGAGGGATTTTAGAACTATTTCATATTGTAGTGTTGTGTGAACAGAGCTTCAAACGCAATCCTTGCCCGTCACGCGTTAAATATAACTTAAACTAATAATATATATGTATATATACATATATACAGGGTGTTTCTGATAAATCTGCCATAAATTAAGGGGGATATTCTTTGGTCGAACGATTTTGAGTCGAAAATGTAACTTCTACCGCCATTTTGACGTCCGGGCCACTGTTTTCAAGTTAAGATTGGATGGTGTATTTTCAGGATGACCCCTTAAATTTAATTAAGAAACTGATTTAGACAATGATGTCTAATTTAATTAAGGGGTCATCCCTAAAACAATCAAAACATAATTCGAAAACAGTGGCTTGGACGGAAAAATGGAGATAGAGGTTACATTTTCGACTCAAAATCGCCCGAAGGACATCCCTCTTAATTTATGGCAAACTTATAAGAAACACCCTGTATATATACAGAAATAAATTCTGAATCGGAGTTAATACTTAAAAACTTTCGAAGTTATATTCAGCCGTAATTATAAATTTCTAGCTAGTGTCACGTGTAATGGGGCCCCGATATATTTCTCTATACTCTCCATCCAATTGTAATTGGTCAATAATAACGAGTCATTTTAAACGAGTCGTGATTGGTCACGTCTCATAAATAGCCAGATATTCTTTCGTGGATCGAATTTATAATTTAAAAATTCATGTTTTTTATCACGGTTTGAAATCGAACGACCCAAGGTATAGGCCTATAGCTTACTTTTGAAATAATAAAGCGACTTCACTACATACATACAATCATTCGGTAGCTACTTTAATTGGTCATATCAATTCATTCGGAATTTGCTTCAAAATTACTACGGATAATAACTGGGTTCATACAAACCTGGAAAACTCAGGGATATAAGTAGTTAGCAAAAATTCAGGGAAATTTGTGAGGTTACCCATTGAGTAAGTTTGCTCTGAAGGGGTTACTTCAATTATGAAAAACCACTTCCGTTGTTATTACTCCATATATGGGGAAAACTCAGGGAAATATATGGGAAAAAACCTGGAGAACTCAGGGAAATCTTTGGGAAAAAACTTGGAGAACTCGGAGAAATATTTGGGAGAGAACCTGGAAAACTCGGGGAAATAGATGGGAAAAAACCTGTAGAACTCAGGAAAATATATGGGGAAAAAACTTGTAGAGCTCAGGAAAATATGTGGATATAAACCTGGAAAACTCAGGAAATATTAGGAAAAAAAAACCTGGAATACTCGGGAAAATATATGGTGAAAAAACCTGGAAAACTCATGGAAATAGATGGGAAAAAACCTAGAAAACTCATGGAAATATATGGGAAAAACCTGTAAAACTCGGGGAAATCGATTTTCCAAAAGTTGTATGAACGCTGTAATATATATATTAGATAATTTTAATATCTAGAGCAAATTACGGTTGAATTATTTTTATATTGTTAGTCCATTGTTTCAATTTTTAGCTTCGTTGACGTTGTTCCAGTGTCAATGTCGGGGGAAGGGGCGGGGAGGGAAAGGGTCCTAAGTAACAATAGAGTCATCAATGGTCAAATAAACCTTTTGATTAAAAATGAATTAGGCTTAAGAAGGTGCTATGATCGTAGCTTTCTCGCAAGTATAACTCGTTCTTATTCAATTGAATTTCGAACCCGATTTCGTGACTCGAATCAAATAATTCAATAGATGCGGTTAAAATAAGTTTATTTTATAAAGCCTTTTAGTGTTTCACCAAATTAGGCCCCTTTTTTAATCACTCAAGAATAGAGTGTGTGAGAGAGTTAATAAACCCATTAAATTAAAATCGACTTGATTATTAGATTTCGTGGTTCTTCTTCCGATTTTTCTCGGTTTTATTTCCAAGTTTCCGAGCTGGTATTAATTTTTAAAGAAATTTTAAAACTAAACAGCGTAATAATACAGGGTGTTTCAAAAAGGTGGGTAATTATAGGATCGAAGTAAAGTGGGATGGTTCAATGGGAAATCAATTTTGAGTCGAAAATGTAACATATTTCTCCAAAAGGGGCAGAGTTTTCAAGTTATTATTAGTATGTTTTATGGATGACCCCTTAAATTTGAGTAAGAAATTGAAAGCTAATCATTTCTTATTTAATTAGGGGGTCATTTGTAAAACACTCTAATCATAATTTGTAAACCCTGACCCTAAGAGCAAAAACGGTCATAGAAGTTACATTTTCGGTTTAAAATTGATTTCCCAGAACTCACTGTACTTAAATCCTACAATAAACCTTTTTGTAACACCCTGTACATTATATTTATTTAAAATTCATATTCTATTCTACAGGGCCGGTAGGCCCTTGTAGATATGACTTGATACTCTTTTGTAACGTTAAATCAAAATTCACATGCTTTTACCAATTTTCCTATGGAGATTAACATGGGGTTTTTCGTGGTATTTAACCACCTCTAACTGAAAAACTAGAGCGAAGTTACTTTTCGGAATACTCTTAATTTAACAATTAAGTATTCAGGGTGTGCGATCGGCTAGTCTAATCAGAAACAATTAAGTCTAAGTATGTTAATTTTAGTTAATTACAGAAGTACTTGTTTCGACCATCGTGATTGGACATAATAATAATGCTAGAGCTCTTCGAAAACTCAAAATAACCAAGTATCTATGGTGTAGTGGTTATCACGTCCGCTTTACACTCGGAAGGTCCCAGGTTCGAGCCCTGGTAGATACATGACTTGACTATCGCTATTGGACACAATAATAAGCTAGATCTCTTCGAAAACTCAGAATAACCAAGTATTCATTGTGTAGTGGTTATCACGTCCGCTTTACACGCGGAAGGTCCTGGGTTCGAGCCCTGGTAGATACATGTTTTGACCATCGTGATTGGACATAATAATAAGCTAGATCTCGTAGGAATCTCAGTATTACCAGGTATGTGTAGTGTAGTGGTTATCTCGTCCGCCTAGCACGCGGAAGGTGCAACGTTTGGGCCCTGCTAGATACATGTTTTGACCATCGTAATTGGACATAATAATAAGCGGTAAAGAAAACATAATTACTCAAAATTTAATTACATTAAGACTGAAGCGACAGATATTATATAAAAACGTCTTGGTTTGGACCAAGGCCGAAAAAACAAACGATATGTGTGAGGTTTATCAATTGACTGAAGTTTCAGATATTGAAATTTTTTCTAGTTATTTTTATACACTCAATCCTTAATCAATATTTAATTCAATCAACTGATTTTACTGTTAATCGACCTAGTCCCTCTAAATTAATTGAAAAAATTACATATCTACGCTTTTTCAAGAACAATTACATTTTCCGAAAACATTTTATCATGAAATTAATTATTTTGAAGGGAGTTCGTGTCGATACTCACTAACTTGTGAGCATCTTGACCGACATAGTTTTAATTGTTGCTGGCTTGACAAATTTTCAAGTTTGCACCAAAAGAAGTTTAAATCTGTTTTAAGTTGTTGATAAGACTGTCGTTTAGAGTGAATGTCGTCTACTTAAGACAAAGCAACAAAGTTTATCCTGTGTGTGTGAAAACCCGTTTTTATATCTTTCATTGACATTGTAATAATTATTATCTTCTTTAAATTTATCGTATATTAAAATCTAGACAACTATTAAGCAAACATTTTAATTAAAATAAATGACCTAGCACTAAAATTAACTGTAAAGTTTAACTTAAAAAATCTCAATACTAAACCTTAAAAAAAAAACACCTTAAATAGAACTAGAAAAATAAGATTGACAAAATATCGGTAAACAAAAAAAACCCAACCCGGGGTACCGAGAAATGTTTTTTAAAAAAGGTGCACTCTGCAGCCCGGAAAATAACCACTGCAGTAGGCACGCTTCTGATTGGTTAAAATGTACAAAAAATACTATTGTAAAATGTTTTTCTAAAAAAATTGTAACTTAACAGAAAATCACTCTTGTTAAAATTCTCGGCGAGAAGGGTCAGCTCCAAGTTTAGCGAGCAAAATAAAATAAAGAACGGAAATTTTAAAATAGATTCTTGTGGTGGATTTTTCAGTCGGTCAACCGCGAGAATAAAATAAATAGTCTCTCCCAAGGGTAATTAAGGAATTATAACGCAAATTAACGCTTCTCCAGAAATTATATTAGTGCGGAGCGATTAAAAATAATAACTAAAAAAAAAAAAAATAAAATAATAGAAATAAAGTTATTCGACATGGTGCCGAAACCCGGGATCTTTGGATAAAATTACGCGTGTGTAAAAACTCTATCGCGTATCGGTTCAAATAAAGGAACAGTCTCACAATGGATATAAATAAACAGTGCGGTAACCAAGTACTCATTTAATCCAGAAACAGTGATTAAATAAATTGTGAAATGGAAGGCAACGTGGGTTCACCTGATGGAGGATCCTTGCAGTCAGAGAAGGAAGCGGCGGAATTAAAAAAGGCAAAATCGCTAAGGAAATCAGTGCGTGGAACAGTCACGACCATAGTGAACAATTTAAACAAACTTAAAGACGCGCGGGAGCCTAAATACGATGACATAGAGGACCAATTAAACCTCCTGACAATAAAACAAATCGTGTTGGAAAAACTAGACACCCAGATTTACGGGTTACTGGACAATGCTACCGAAGATGAATTAAAAACTGAATTCGATTCGGTGGAACACTACCAAAACGGCATCAAGCAGATCCAAGGGCAAGTGAAAAGAACTCTTAAAAAAGCCGGAATAGTGCTAGAAGCAGAGGAGTCGTCGACCAGATCTACAGCGTCAGTGGAGTCCCATAAAGAACTAGCGTCAATCCTTTCGGCCGCGAGTGAAGCAAGACTACCACCGTTAATCATACCAAAGTTCGACGGAGATATAACGGAGTGGCCGGGATTTTGGAGCCAATTCAACGCCCTCATGGATAGAAAGAAGCTGCTCAAGGTAGAAAGATTTGCTTATTTAAAATCTTATTTGTCGGGATCCGCGTTTAAAAGTATAAAAAATATGAAACCCTCGGACGAAAATTATGACGAGGTGGTTGAAATGTTAAAAAATAGATTTGGTAAAAATGAAGTAATATCTCAAACTCATATAAGAAATTTGTCAAAATTAGAACCTGTAAACAGTTCAAATGATTTGGTAGGTCTGAGAAGGCTATATGACGAGTGCGATGCTAATATTAGGAGCCTTAGGTCATTAGGACATAGTACGGCCGAACACGGCCTCTTTTTGTGTCCAAAATTGATAGGATGTTTGCCCAAAGATATCCGGCTAGAATATACCAAGCAGCTGGGAAGGCAAGGAGAATGGGATTTAGATGCTTTGCTAGAATTTCTACAAATTGAGTTAGAAAATAGGGAAACATGCGAACTACTGGCGGACTGTCAGAGCAGCTCAAGAAATAATCACGAGTCTAGAGACAGAAATAAGTACAGATCTCATAAATTCGGAAAAGGGTTAAAGAACAATTTCCCTCAACAAGCCTCCGCGGCAGTATTGTCTACCCAAATTGCCCCTAGAAACACTTTTTGCATATTCTGTAAAGTTAACGGCCATACTACCACAAACTGCACCCATTTCACGCTCGAGGAAAAGAAACAAATGGTCGCGGAAGCCGAGCGATGCACCATCTGTTTGCGATACGGGCATAGAGGCGCACAATGCAACTCAAGATACAATTTTTGCAAAATTTGTAAGAATGACCATAATGCCGCGATTTGTGACAAAAATCAGGTTAACAAGAAAAAAGAAGGTCCGCCAAACGCTCAACCTCGCGATTCGCTAGAAATTAGCAGTCAAATAGTAGCTTGCAAAAACACCCTCCCAGAAAAAGTGGAGATAAGCACCCAAATGGTGACTTTTAAGAACGCAGTACTACTACAAACAGCTAAGGCAGTCGCGAAGAATCCGTGTAGTGGCGCGAGAGCCCAAGTCAGCTGTCTCCTAGATCCAGGAAGCCAAGCAAGCTTCGTGAAAGCAGAAGTAGCGCGAAAATTAAAATTGCCAGTCGTTGGTGAATGTGAAGTACTAATTCGTAGCTTCGGAAACGAAGCCCCAGTTGAATCGGTCAGAAATATAGTAAGAATAACGCTCGAAAACGCGACTAAAGAAAGTGAAATCGTGGAAATCCTAGCGGTGGAAGTACCCTATATATGCGAAGTAGTCGCGTCGGAAGAAAGTGAAACCGTCAAGAAAATACAGCGGCAATTAAAAGAAAAGGGGTACCATCTCGCGGACGAGATCGATCCCAAAAGGCCCAAAAACCAAGGTACGGAAGTAATGATAGGGGGCGACTGCTACTGGGAGATTGCCACCGGAAAAGTAGAACGCTTCTCAAGAAGAATTGTCGCGGTCGAAACCATACTTGGCTGGGCAGTTCAAGGACCAGTACAAATAGGAAAATCGGCGGTGGGAAGCTTTGCCATAAATGTAATGAAGGTATCCTTGTACGAAAAGGATATATCAAGGGCGATTAAATCCTTCGCGGAATTAGAAGCAATGGGCATAATGGATCACCCAGAAAATGAACCCTCCAAAACGGAAAGGCTAGAAATCTTCCAAAACGAAATAAAGATGCAAGACGGAAGATACGTAGTTAAATTCCCATGGATTAAAAGTAAAGAGTCACTGCCGGACAACTTTCAAGTAGCCAAAAGAAGATTCGAAGGCCTAGTTCGACGATTTCAAAGGGAACCCGGTCTCTATTCTGCGTATAAGGCCATAATAGAAGAGCAGCTAGAACAAGGAATCGCCGAAGAAGTGGATAAACCAGACATTAAAAAAATTGGAACGTATTATTTGCCGCAACAACCTGTACAAAGAGAATCAAGCACCACTACAAAACTACGGGTGGTAAATGACGGGTCATCGCATGCGGCAGGAGCTTTATCGCTAAACGATTGTCTCGCCAGTGGAGAAAACCTAAACCCCGATCTGCTCAAATTACTTCTCAAATTTAGAATACATAAAGTAGCGATCGTGGCAGACGTCACAAAAGCGTTTCTTCAAATTTCTCTAGACATAGAAGACAGAGATTCGGTTCGGTTTTTATGGCCTCGAGAAGATGAACACGGGAAGCCAAAATTAGACGACTTCAAAACAATGCGCATGGCCAGAGTGCCATTTGGGATAACGTCAAGCCCATACCTATTAGCGGCGACCATTAAAACCCACGCAAAGAAGTACGAATATCTAGAACCCAAGACCTACGAGGTTCTGAACGAATCATTCTACGTTGACGACCTTCCAAGCGGAGAAGAAGATGAAGCCAAGGCATATGAACTGTCAAAAGCAGCTTCTAAAATAATGGGCGAAGCTAAAATGGAATTACGTAAATGGCAAACTAATTCCGAACCCTAAGAAAGAAATGGCGTGAAGAAACGGCGGATCCGGATACAGAAATTAAGTTTCACGGCGAGGCCGAAGCCAAAATACAAAAGGTGTTGGGCCTAGTCTGGGACCCAGACCAGGATACCCTAGCAGTCGACGTAACCAGCTTAATTAAGTCGGCCAAAGAAAATAAAAGATCTAAGCGGACAGTTCTAAGTACGCTGGCCCAAATATTTGATCCAGTGGGATTCGTCTCCCCCTTCACCATTAGAGCCAAAATACTAATGCACGAGATGTGGGAGTCGGGAGTAAAATGGGACGAACCATTGAAACCAGAAATCTGTGCACCCTTTGAAAAATGGTGCGCTGAGCTAGAGATCCTACAAAAGGTCCAAGTGAATAGATGCTATTTTTCAGAAAACACTATTTCCAAAGAAATTCACTGTTTTACCGACGCATCAAGTCACGCATACGCGGCTGTGATCTATATCCGTTACGTCACTTCAAATCAAGAAATCAAAGTCAGTTTCGTAACCTCAAAATCAAGAGTAGCCCCAGTCAAAAAGTTAAAAATACCAAAACTAGAACTCATGGGTTGCTTGCTCGGGGCGCGTTTGACTCATAACGTGTCAAAAATATTCAAAGAAGAAATTGCTGTTAAATTGTGGACGGATTCCACTGCGGCACTGCATTGGTTAAAAGTCCAACCAAGCAATGGAAACCGTTTGTGCAGAACAGGGCTTCCGAAATAAAGAAGCTAGTAGACCCCGAGGACTGGTCCCATTGCCCTGGCACGGAAAACCCAGCAGACCTTCCTACAAGGGGAATGACAGCCCAAGGTTTAAAAGAAAGTAAACTTTGGTGGCACGGTCCGCCATGGCTTAGCAAGAATCAATCGGAATGGCCAGAAGATAAATACACAGAGAATAAATCCGAGGAAGTGGAGTCCGAAAAAAGAAAAACTGTTTTGGTGGTGGCTATTCAGACTAAAATAGGAATTCAAGAAATAGTTGACCTGTCAAGACATAACTCCCTAAACAAAAATCTCAGAATCATAGCGTACATCTTCAGATTTATTCAGAAGGCAAGAAAAGAAGAAAACTACGGCTGGACCAATTTCGACGGAAGAGCTAATTAAGGCGGAAAGAAAACTAATTCAAGATGTCCAATTTATGGACTACCGACAAGAAATAACAGCCCTTAGAGAAAATAAACCTTGTCAAAAACGTCAAAAATTGCCACCTTGAAGCCGAAGCTAAATGAGCAAGGGCTGCTGTGCCTTGGAGGACGTATAGACGAATCAGAATTTAGTTACGAAACTAAGCATCCTATAATCATCAATAAGGATCAAAAATTAGCGCAACTTATCATGATTCGCAGTCATAAAGAAGTAAAGCACGAGGGAATTCAAGCCACAGTAACCCAAGCACGAGAAAAGTACTGGATACCAGCGGGGCGTCAACTGGCCAGAAACGTCATCCGTTATTGCTACCTTTGCAAAAAATACAATGCGAAGCCATGTGACGAGCAATCCGGATTACTTCCAAAGGACCGCATCACAGAAGCTCCCCCATTTTCCGTGGTCGGTATAGACTTCGCAGGACCCTTGCTAGTCAAATCAGGCACAAATTTAGAAAAAGCCTATATTTGTTTGTTTACTTGCGGGGTGACAAGGGCAATTCATCTCGAACTAGTACCATCCTTAAATACGTATGACTTTTGATGGCGCTTCGAAAGATGATTTCCAGAAGAGGACTGCCCACCGTAGTGTACTCGGACAACGCAAAAACTTCGTAAAAGCAAACAATGATTTAAAAAAAATGTGGGATAACATGCAAAGTGACGCGGGTTAAAGAATTTTTCGGTCAAAAGGCATACAATGGAAGTTCATAATAGAAAGAGCTCCTTGGTGGGGAGGTCATTACGAGCGGCTAGTAAAATCAACAAAAACCATACTCCGGAAGAAGAAAGGAAGAATCTAGCTAAGCATCCCTGTCTTCCACGAATTAGAAACAGTCCTACAAGAAGCCGAGGCCGTTATCAATTCGCGACCAATTACGTATGTCTTCAATGACGCAAATGAACCTGAACCCTTAACTCCTGCAAACTTCCTAATAGGAAAAAAGAATTACGTGTTTACCGCCTCAATCGTTTAATCCAGTAAAATTCCAAAAAATCAAACGGAATTCGCAAAGAGATTAAGGTATAGGCAAACCCTGATGGAACGTTAAGTAAACGCTGGAAACAAGAATATTTACTTCAGCTTAGGACCGCTCACCACATTAGTTTGCTAAAAATAAAACCCAAATAAAACTAGGTGATGTCATGCTCATACAAGAAGACTTGACACCAA
>JAEQBA010002891.1:0-26108 GCA_019434445.1 Phalangium opilio
GTGCTGAGAACCAAAGCTGGAACAGAGTATATATCGAAAAAGCTTCGTCGAAGTACGCCCTTCAACTACAAGGTTACAGAACATGAAAACAAATGATCGCGTTCGCTGTTCCTAAATTTTAACGCGTTCATTGTGAAAGTGTTAAGATTTTGTGTTCAAATGTTACAATTTTTTCAAATAGAAACAAAAAATTAGAAGTTGAGCGCCAAATTAAGCGAAGTGTTCAATAAATTACACTTTTTCTTCACTTAAACTATCAAGAAACCAAAATCTGATTTTTGAACACTAAAATGTGTTCAAATCTTTAACACACTTTTTTCTGTGTACTACCCAAAGTCTATTTCCCACTCTTTCGGGATTAACATCATTGTTTATTTCCTCATCTCCACTTCCATCATCATCATCGTTATTTAAAAGATGTCCATAATCAATCATCAAAGGTTCATTTTGATACGGTTCGACGATGTTATTAGGGAAATTCATTTCGTATTTTAAATTGATTCAGACAGCAAAGCAAACTACCAAATATTCTCTTCTCTCGGAAATTTTCGCGGCTCGCGCCTAAACCTCACGGGATTGGCTGATTTGGCTCGGTCCCCAAGACACTTTCATTGGCCGGTAGGTAACTGTGTTAAAATCGATACCCATTGCTAAGCCTAACAATTTTTCAAAATTAATAATCGTTGAAAAAATTATTTGCAACGTCGGAAAATTTTTTTTAATGCATATTTAATTAAATAGAATCAGGAAAAAATTAAATATGGCACTAAAATTTTCAGCTGATAGTCTCCCTTTAATACAACTAGTGCATCATAATTCATAACGCTCATTAAATAGGATAAGCCTTCGTGAGGAACGAGTAGATCGTTAATTTTTAAACCGTAAGTTCCGATAGCAAACAGTTAACAATACGGCTGAAAACTGAACGCAGCTTACTTAGTGTACCTAATATTATCGGGAAAAAACTGAAGATAAACAGAAGAGTGAATTATTTTTGTTAGCTGAGAACGGTAATCAAACGCTAATCGTTATTTCAGCGGATAATGGTAGACATCATCGTGTGCAATCGGTAATTTTCCCAATGTTCGCTCCATTAACGACCAGAATCATTATCGTGGTTATATATTTTATGGTTGTTGTTCATGATAGTCTTGTTTTATAAAACACGATCGACTGTGTCAAATATATAGCGCTGTCACATGTATAGTGTCATCTCGAAGAGCAAGTCGGTGAAATTCTTGTCTCTCTTTTTTCAACTAAAATAATATGCATTGATTAGCATTTGCAAGCAATAAAACTGGAAAGTAGGTATTGTATTCCCACAAAGGTATGTCAGTATTGATTTCTATTGGCATTTAAATGGAGCAGCTTTATCAGACACAGGATTGAAGTTTCATTAATTAATCTCCCTAAATACTAATTCTGGGTGACAAATTACTAGCAGCAAGTGGGAAACAGATTTAATGATTCGTTAAAACTCACCCCTGAAAAACGTTTATTGAAGTCAATGAACATTTTTCCTATGTACATGCATTTTACCGAATACGAATAGTACATTTCCGTGTTTAAATTGTTTGTAAGGGCTTCTCAGTTGAGTCATTTCGGTGCTTTCGAACGTTTGGTTGCCACCGCTTTCAGTCCGAAAAACTTCAATGGCGAACGTAGAACGACTGAAAATTTTACTATTTTAGAAATAAAACATGATGAAATTCAGTGTTTCTCTGATCTTCAATTTTAGTTTGCACAATGACTACAGAAACCCCTAATTAATCAAAAACTAACCTAAACTGTGGAACAAAAATAAAACCTAAACCTGTTATGTCTAGGTAGGGTCGGCTTAAGATCAAATACCTTATTAATCAAAAATGTCTTGATTAGAATCAAGTCCTAAAAAGTATCGATAAGACTGAGGTTATCACTTGTCTGAAGGATCAGATATTAATTTTTCTTTTTAATTGAAACTTAAAGGCATGCTTAAGAAAAAAACAACGTTCCATTACCGTTTTCCGTTGAAATAACTTATTTTACAGGTAATCAATTTCAAAAATTTACTTATCTCGGGTTTTCGGGCACAATTCCATTCCCCCAAAACATTTTATCATTACATTAATTACTTTTGAGAGAGTACGTGTATGACATTGAGTTTTAAAAGGTTCCCTCATTTGTGCCCGGTATGCTTCGCAGTGGATACGTTTTAAAACAATGGCGGAAAATTAAGTAGGGACAGTTAGATTTTTACTCGTGGTTATGCAAAATGATGTAATGTCTAGTGTACTTCAGTCAACAGTCATACTGTTCATTCTCATAGCTCAGGACATGATTAATGCTGCTCACTATTTCTCTCTCTAGTTTCAAACAATGGTTAGAGACCATTCAGTGCCGCAGGTCGCACATGAATATATTTCAACTACAGTTTACATCAATTCTCCGTGGTCGTACTATTAGAGGGTTAAGCACTAATTTGTTCAGAACATGTCTCGAAAGTGTGCTTGTTGTAAGTTTTTAAAGCAGTGTTGCCAATGTGTGGGTAATTTCCCACATCGTGGGAGATTTAGGTTTGGTTTTAGGCTCTGTGGGGAAAAAGTAATATTTTTCCGAAATCAATCAAATGTCGGAATTTTCCTGTTCAAGGGTTAATAGTGCAAAATTTCAAAAATGCACTAATTTTAACTGCACAGTTAAAATTAGTGCATTTTCGAAAATTTTATCCGGTTTAATAATTTCAAGCGACATTTTGAAATAAATTCGGTGATTTTAAGTTTGGCACTGAAAAAAAAAGAAAGCATATTTTGAGAATTTTAAAGCTTTATAGCATTTGTACATATTGTCAAAGCCATGCGGAGTGATATTCCATATTAAACTTAGTATGATAAAATAGTCCAGATAAATATGACTGTAAAAAAGGGGGTGTGGGAAATGCGGCAAATTTTTAAAATGGAAGTGGGAACATCCACTTTCTAACATTAGCAACACTGATTTGAAGGTTTTGGTCATGGCTAAACAGACCGCTCATTCAGTTTTTTATTGTTTTAAAGCTTATTTTGACACGTTATCTCTCAAAAGTAATTAATGTAATGATAAAATGTTTTGGGGGAATGGAATTGTGCCCGAAAACCCGAGATAAGTAAATTTTTGAAATTGATTACCTGTAAAATAAGTTATTTCAACGGAAAACGGTAATGGAACGTTGTTTTTTTTAAGCATGCCTTTAAGTTTCAATTAAAAAGAAAAATTAATATCTGATCCTTCAGACAAGTGATAACCTCAGTCTTATCGATACTTTTTAGGACTTGATTCTAATCAAGACATTTTTGATTAATATCTGCTCCTTCAGTCTTCATTTTAATTAAGATTGTTAAGAAACTGTTTTACATTTTCAAAATCTACACTAAGCAGAAACATATAAAAAGGGGACCGTAACTTTAGCTCAATCAGTCATTTATTTATAATGATACTCCAAAAAATAAAAACGTAACTCATTGAAAGTTTGTATTCTTATTGTAATTAACATAATACAATTTTTTACAACCCTTTATTGAAACGCGAGGCGCTCCCCTAAAAATTCCACAAATAGGACCAAATTGACAGTTTTACACAATTTTTTAAAACGCTGATTTATGTCTGTTTAAAGGGGCTGACCGACCCCCTTTCCTTTGTACCCACCCGCTATGCTAAGATCTATGAGGAAGATCGTCGTTTGTCCCACGGTCCGGACAGCCCGTCTGTTTGATATTAAGCTTATAAACCTTAAACACAAAATAGTCAGGGCAATGCCGGCTCAGTTTATAAGGGCTACCCTAAAAGTCCACAAAGGTGATCCAAGATTGTTAATAAATACGCCTAAAAAGTGCCCTCTTCAAAATATGTAGCCGGGGAAAAGAGAGCGTGATCGAGTGGGCTATGCTAGTGGGTATTTTGGTAGTAAGTAACGGGGGTTGGGACTCCAGGCATAGCCCGCTCCATCACGCACTCGACAACGCAAAGCAACTCGCGCCAGCGTGGGAAATAAGGCGGTAACACAGGGCAAATGACGAGTTTAAAAATTGCCTGGTACAGTTCAAAAATTAAATCGGAGGGGGGTCAGTGGTCCACGAGACTACTAAAAAATTCAAGGGTAACCAGAGTCCACACATTAAAATTCTAATATTTTAATTATCCACTTCCTTAGCTTAGCAGACGACGTGCTCTGGCCAATTGTCACGGACCAGTTTATTTATTCCAAGTCAGGAGGGTCTCTGGCCTAATGTCCAGTTTAAAAAAATCCTTATTTCCCACCCTGACTCGCGCTATAGCGCAAGCAGCTTGCGACGTGTTGCGCGTGATCGAGTAGGCTATGGTCCGGTCAAAAGAAATCTTCAGTTCAGCGTTGCAAATAAGGCGGTGGCACAGGGAAAATGACCAGTTTAAAAATTAAATCGGAGGGTGAGCAGTGGTCCACAGGACCACTAAGGAAATTCTAGGGTAACCAGGGTCCAGACATTATCTCAACTATTTTAATTACCCACTTCTTTAGTTTAGCAGACGCCGCGCCCTGGTCAATGGTCATGGACCAGTTCATTTATTCCTGGGCAGGGGGTCGCTGGCCCAATGTCTAGTTTTAAAAAAATCCCTATTTCCCACCCTGATTCAGTTGGGAGTCCTGGAGCTCCTAAAGTCCAGAGATGCATATGACAAGGATTCATTTCTCATAAGCGAGAATGGCCAACTCTGTTGTGTAAGAGACAGCCTGGCAGCCTGGTATTTTTTTACTTCTAAGTCAGCTGGGTTTTCACCTTTAAAAGTTAATACAGCCCTTTGAATTTAAATAATTAGAAATGAGAAATGTTATTAAATGAATAAATCTATACGGTTGCAGTTGTGTCGAAATGAGAGCAATTAAATATGTGTCTTTGATATTTAGCTCTGATAATTTCAGAAAATTAATAAAAAGTAGTGTTATGTATTTAACCAGAATTTATTTTATTGAAATTTATTAATAATTATTTAATTAAAAAAATTGTAATACTATTTTATGTTTTAAATTTTACAAATAAAATTCAAAACAGTAAACATAGGGCAAAGGTTATATTGTATTATAATTAGCCCGTGGGATTGATTTTAGCTATATCGCAATTAGAGCTCGACATTTTCTATCCATTATCCACAAATTAGTAATTAATTTGAATGAAAATAGGTGGATATCTTTTATTAATTGGGAAATAATGCACACACTTTACATTTAAATTTTAGAAGTTAATTTATTATTTACTTTGTGTATATAATATTCAGCATTAATTTCACTAAGGAAATAAACTAATTACCTACGAGGAATTAACTAGTATATATGTTTAAAATTATAATTTAATCGTTTCAAAACTAATATGGTTTTGAACCGGTCTTTGTAATTTAGTTATTAAAATTTTTGATTGTCGATTGGTCAATATTGAAAATTAACCAATGGTGGAACTAATTTTTTTAAACTCAATGAAACTGAAATATCAATGAATAATCTACTGAAAGAGGTATCAACCTATTATTTTTTTTCAAAAGAAGGTAAATAAGGATTAGATGGCTTGCTGCTTCAAACAAGATTTTTAACCATGAATAGAATATTTTGTTAATTTTAGTCAAATTTAGATATTCGGTAATCGAGTTGATATGAATAAAGCCCTTTTTGCTCATGTCTATTTTAAACTTTAATCACAGATTTCGCTTACCATTTCACAAGCATAATAAACACTACTGAAGGGCGCAAATCTATCTGCATCGGTAATGGTGACCAATATAGCAATTTGCCCAATTAATCAGTTAGAACTTCATTTGCACATTTCTACTCGTTAATTTGAAATGTTGCGAGAAATTTGAATGGAATATAAGTAGATATCTCTTTCAGAAGATAATTTTTGATGTTGATATTTAAGATTCATTGAGTTAAAAAAATTGGTATTGGTATTTCAAGTAAGCTTAGATATCAACATCGGTGAATTTACGATATGGGCTTATGATGTTAGTCTGTTTATAAGATTAAGTCGTTACTTTAAGTGTCACTAGACAGTATCTACCTCCAAAATCGAGAGTTAGTAACTTTATAACCATCTCCTAGTCAGAGGATATCCGAGGGTCAATTTCTTATATCATTGACTGACGAAGGCTAAGCTTAGTCAACTTTTGGCAAGGCCTAATACCGTTTTTGCATGACTGTCGCCGTCATATTCCTTTTAAAGCATAGATCATTAGATCATATAGTATCCACCCTTGATTTTCATTACGCAACACACGTTGGATTCGTAAACCTCGACGTGCACCACGATTAGAAGCATTAAAATGCAAAAACAACACACTGACCGCATACATTTTTGGTAAATAACAGACTCAAACAGAGTCACTACAGCTGTTTTCAGGGATGAACGAGCGACCGAGAGGGCTTTAAAGAAAAAGCCTCCGGCGGCCGGTCTCTTAAAGGGGGTAGTTTCGAGGGAACGAAATTCAAATGCAAGGCGCGTCCCTTCAACAAAAACATTGAATTCGTTAATACGGACGTTTAAGGCAATTATAATATTGAAATTTTATACAATTAAGTAATATTTAAGAAAACTAAGCACTACTTTCAAAGTCTAAACTTTAAAAACACGACGATACGAGAAGGCGAAGTAACAACAAGAGGTAAACATTTTTATAAATGGCAAAAATTAAAGGTAAGCCAAGGCTTAGCGCAATTTCACCGCCTTAAAGAAAGTGCCAAGTTTAGAAATAGATTGTGGGACAATAAAAAGGTGGAAAATTATGAAATTAGGCTTATATTAAAGCTTGAAACCTACTTTATATTATATTTAAAATCCATCCATGAGCAAATCCTCAAAAAATATGAAAATGGCAACGAAAAAGGACCCACTCTCAAATTTTTTTCCCCTTAAAAAAATGGCGGCCACAAACGGGGTAATTTGTCACGGCGGCAATATTAAAGCAGACTTATCTCACTATCGATAGGCCATTTCAACCAAAAGGCATTAAGAAAAAACAATCGGATTATTATGACGCAACTATACGTAAAAAAAGGCCAATATTGGTCGCGCTGATATTTACCAATAAAACAGCGTATCCATGCTAAAATATCGCAGATTGGGGTAGTTTTTAAAATTTAAAATTAAACATACTTAAAATTAATTTTTCTCAAAAACCTTAAAAATGGTCCTAGAAAAAGGTTTAAATTTTGATATAAAACCGTTCCCAAACGTAACAAACTAATATTTCATTTCAAAAGGGTGGCGACAAAATGGCTAAATTTGAAAAAAACTCCATGTTATTTCTATGGGAAAATTTAACTTTTTCACCAAAAGGGCTGATTAATTTTATGGAAATGAAAACCACCCTTAGCAACTTTATTTTTTATACAATAAACTAATGGGTGGATCTTCTTGAAATTTTAACCACATATTGAGGGCCCGAATTGTAGTTCTGTGGAATTTTTTCAAAGCAGTTAATACGATACAAAAAAAGTTATAACCAATCAAAAAACCATCCTTATACATTAAAGTCGGTATGAGGTCTTATCTAAGAGAGCTATCGCTCTCCTAGAATACTTGGGAGCCTCCGAAATGAACTAGGCCCATGCGTGTCGATTTTTACGTGGGGAAATATCCAGTTTCATAGTGGAAATATTTTTACCCTTAGTGCGTACGAGGTGGCGCATTTATCACCGTTGCGACCAGGGTCTTCCATAAATTATCGTTTATATTTTAGGCGCCAATTATCTGGGGGCACGGCAGTGCTCCCAGCCAAGTCGAGCACTGACATCCTTTTCTCGAAGCAATTCGTGTCACTTTTAAGCCCACTGTAACTTCGTGTTGGGTACAGGTAAATGTCTGAAATTTTGCTTGCCGCGAGGACTGTCAATCCTAGCTATAGTTTTCAAATTTCAAGTTCCTACCCTATATACTTTTCGAAATATCGCAGGTGAAATTTACCTTATTTTGTCACTCACTCACTCACTCACCGATCATCAAAATTCTAAGGTACTTCTAGGGGAGATAGAAACTTAAAATTTTAGTTTTCATTCATTTTATAAAGCACAGAAAAATTAAAACATCCCGAATTTTTTATAAAATTGTTCTTTAGTTCTTTATTTTAAAACTAGATGGCGCTGCCGTCTTTTCAACAGAAATAGTGTGTGTTCTTGATGAAAGGACGTAATGGTTCAAAGTTAACCGAAAGTTAAATATATATTAAAGCTAATAGGAGTAATAGTTTAAAAGAAATGTGTCGTAACTGATGCTACATTCTTACATTAGGATATCGCGTACAATCGTTATTGCATATTCTCTGCGGGTCGAAAGGGGTAATTCAGCGTAAATATGGACAAACGTTAGCGATTATATTGGCAAACGAAGTACCACGAGAGGGTCTTGTTTTAATATAACTACCGAAGAATAACGAGAGGGTCTACAAAAAGAAGTGAGATCCTATGAAAAACATTAACATGTACAAAAATGGGCCAAGCCTCGCTCGTGCCCTCTCCGCCGTAAAACGTTCTGAGATCCCATGTAGAGCCAAGTCTGCCTTTTGTTCTCATTCAATCGCCAATTGAACAATTATGTTATATATTAAGTCCTTTTCCTAATTAATAACCAATATTCTTTGACTCTATCATTATTATACATCTTTGTTCGTATAAAAAATATCGTGATTTGGCTAACGCTGGTAATTACCTTATAAACGTGTACAACGATTTAGTGAATATCCCCTCGACTTCCTTTTAATATTACTTACTTGCGATAGCTAAGTCACGGTATTTTTGATACGAACAAAGATGTATAATAATGATAGAGTCAAAGAATATTGGTTATTAATTAGGAAAAGGACTTAATGTATAATATAATTGTTCAATTGGCGATTGAATGAGAACAAAAGGCAGACTTGGCTCTACATGGGATCTCAGAACGTTTTACGGCGGAGAGGGCACGAAAGAGGCTTGGCCCATTTTTGTACATGTTAATGTTTTTCATAGGATAACTTTTTCAGTTGCTTTAAATGCCATTAAAGTTATAATTACAAATTCCACAATAGTTATATTTTTTCTATAGAACTGAACGAAATTTTACGTAAACGTGTGTTTGTAATGGGCTTGAGTTTCCTCTCAATATATTTCAAGTTAATTTCCAAAACTCGCGCGCTCTTAAATCAATCGTAGGTTGAAAAATCATATCGTTTATTGCAGTTAAAAAATCGACAGTGATAGAAAACCACCCAATGCTCAGAGAATCTAGAAACGTGTTCTTAATCTTGAACCCCTTCCCTCAAATAAAAGTGATCACGTTTTTCCTGGTGGTTTCCCCTTCCAGGCTTTCCTGAAAGGCATCAAATGCTATATTTTGTGTTATTAGAAAAACTGAAAGCAAACGTTACATGATTTCCTCTAATATCGTGCGAAATAGTGACAATTTTGCACAATAAGATTTTAACTAGTTAAATTATTTTATTAAATCCGATTGTGCAAAATTTGGTATCGATTACAGATCTGGTTATAAAAGAAGTTTTAAATTGCCCCAAATTGAAATCATACTTCCCCTTCTCAAGAAGAAATTAAATCGACTTAAAGGCTATACAGGGTGATGCAGAGATGTATGCGTAACTTATAACAGTAGATTTATGCAAAATTTGGAGTCAAAATATCCCGATTCCGTTTTGGTCTAAACCAAACTGTTTCAGAGTTACTAGCTCTTAAACTCCGGGTCAATTTGAGCTCTAATACTCTCTTCAGACGAGGCGTAACATCTTGGTTTAATAAGACATAGCTTGTTTAATACTGTTCTTACTTTTGAAAAGAAAACGGATTGCCAACCGATTTTAGTTTAAGAGAGCTCATATTTTCTGAAGAAAATCGCGATATTCGACTTCGCGTCTCTCTACATTTTTCAAACAAGCTTTGGTTTTAACGCGTCGTATGAAGAGGCTTTTAAACTACATTTTAAAAAAACGTTGTAAATGAGATATCGTCGGTGATTGCCAAATTAAGAAGTTAAACCAAATTATCACTTTTGCCCTCAAGCCTCTGCTGAAAGGCAGCTAAAGATTTATTCTTCGTTAAGAAAGTCACGAACCACACGACTGTAGTACGCAAGAGCACTCAGAAAGATGGATAGGACGCACTGGACCAGTGCTGTGGCCTCTCCGTTCTCCAGAACCATGAAGCCATTGGTTTATCTTTCACCCGTATAAACCAGAGACGTTCTTAAAGGGAGACTCCCATCTATTTTGATTGTAATAAATCCCTATAAGGTGAATTTATTTAACTAGGAATACAAATAAGGATTCTGAAAATATACATATTTTCAAATAGTAGAATAATGAATAATTTTTAAATTGCGATTGAAAGATCAAATATGCTATAGTTTTGCGATCATCAGGCCACCTGGTGAAATAGAGTAGAACCACCGAAAAACGTTACCACTGTCGTTTGACTTTGACTCGTCTCCCTTTTTTTACAAAGTCATCCTTCCGTAGTGCTTTTCCTACTGTTAGGGGAATTCATTCTGTGAACACTATCGAGACAGTATAATTTCCAGTGACGGTGATTAGGCTTATATTTTTTTTTCTATTTGGCTTTAAATGCTGACTCTTAAATCTTTTTCGGTCATGATAAAGATAATTTGGGATTATACTAGCTGTAGGCAAGGTATATTTTGTTTCTTAGTCGGCTTTAGTCAAGGAGTCAAGCTAAATAATTATGGATGCTAAGCCTGTGCCTTCGCGTACTGGTAGTCTGGTACTGCTAATATTAGCTCGGTCCCTTCCAGTTCCTACCATTTCTTACTACTAAAAATGCAGTTTTCATCCCAACTGCTAGCAGCCAATTATAGTCTGACTTTTACCTACGTAGGTAATGGGTAGAAAATGGTGGCCGATTTTGAAAGCGGTATTAGAAATTTGTATTTTTATTCACGTTAATCTTAATTAATAAATTTTTCTCCCGATTTTTACTGACTCCCATGTTTCAAAGGGTTCTTAATTTATGGAAAACTAATGTTAGTTTGCTCTTCTCAGATAAACTATCCCGTTAAGGAGCACATTCAGTTTGGCGGGTCACACATTCAAGCCAATGCGGAAATGCCAATCAGTATTCGAGAGTTTTTTAAAAGTCGAGCTAATCAGCCGTACATCAACGCTAATGAAGCGCATTTAGATCAACTTATTTAATTTGAATTAAAGACCTTATTAACAATTTAATTTTCCACTCACACTGAAAAAAAAATTTCAAAATTATTTCGAAAATAAAACATGCACGTTCGGCCTCCGAATTTCATCCTCAAAAAATAGTATCTCAACTACAACATGAAATGCTTTTCATGCTTCTTCTGAAGAGTGTGTAAAGCTTTAGCTGACTGTTAGAAATGGCTTGGGGCAAAAGTAAAAATTTGGAAGAACTTAATTTGTCAATCACATATGAGATCTCAATTAAATTGTTTCCTTACCTCTAGTTTAAAACTCTCTTCACACGACACGTAAAAACCAAAGCTTGATTGTTTGAAAAAGGTAGAGACGCAGTGTCACGTATCGTGATTTTCTTCAGAAAACCTGAATTCCGTTGAACTAAAATCGTTTTACAATCCGTTTGCTTTTTAAAAGTAGCAACAGTATTAAACATGATATGTCTTATTAAACCGAGACATTACGTCGCATCTGAAGAGAGAAGGGCCCAAATGAGTCCGTGGTTTAACGGCTTGTAACTCTAAAACGGTTTAGTTTAGACCAAAACGGCTTAGAAAATTTCGCCTCAAAATTTTGCAAAGAATCTACTGTTATAAGGAACGGATACATCTTTAAATCACGTACCCTGTGTAATCTAACCTAAATATCTGAGGTCAGTTTTGGTCGTATATCCTTTAAACTAATGTCCAATCTCGTAAATGCTAAGAAAAATATATTAAAAATTTGTATTTTCACTGATTTTGCAAATCAATTGAAAGCCCTCAAGAACAAGAAAACTTTCTGCACCCAAAAGAACATATAGTCGATAGTGGCAGAACCGAAATGTCTATTACTGAATCGTTTGTATCATCAGTGGGTTTATTGAGATAATAATTTTAGCACGCGATATGTCGTTCGACTATAGGATTATCGTCGGGGGCTGTTCACAAATTACCATTCTACTCTTTTTTATATAAATTGACAGGAAATGGCGGACACATCATCAAAACTAGACTTTTTCGTCAGATTGTGTATATCCGACGTAAGATTTGCCGTAGTTTACAACACCTTGAATATTGCTTCAAAGGAAAATTTAATTTATTTTCAACAGGTTTTTCGTTACTGCATAGCCGAAGGTGATTCAACCATCACGGACGAAGCCCTTTTGTACGATTCTGATAGTATAGTTGTTGGTCATCTCAATGTCTTTTTTAATGCACTCGTAAGCCGACTGTCTAAGTAAGTAATAAAATTAACATATAATTATATTTAATCGTATAAAACTAAAGCTATTTGTCGTCGAAACAAATTGATTGAAAAAGCACAATTAAAGAGATCTAATCATTTAGAGTTCATTTTATCGAGCTGGAAAGTGCATATAAAGCGCGAGGATTTCTACTAATATATTAAGTGTTTAAAAGTAAAGATGAACAGATTCCATTCTGTTTACAAATATTACGTTTATTCGTGGAACGGACTGGTGGACAATTTATAATTTAAACCGCCAGGTTGAGAGGGAGTCAGTATTCCTGGGACCCGCTAGGACAGATTGGGTGCTCAATGTTTATTACAATCAATATGGATTATAAAGTTCAAAAACCCAGTTCACCAGTCACCACCTTGTCTCCATAAGCTCAAAATACCGGCCTCAGATTTTTTTTAATTGTCGCAGCCACGAGTTATTTTTTTAGTTTGATGTCTGTTGAAAATAATTAAGTGTAACTATAGAAATACCTTTTAGTTTGTGTATTTTATCAAATTATAACGTGTTTTTATTTTTAAGATTTAAAAACAGTAATGCAACATATAGGAATAATTTGAACATATTTTTTGGTATGAAATGTGCATTATAAGCGGCTGTTTCTTAATCTCATTTTAATTCAATAATAAAGCAAACCTGTTTGATATATTGAAAGTACATTTTTACCTCTCCGAGTGACGTATGTCACGGAGAGGTATTACACCGGCCGTGTCTGTCTGTCTGTCTGTCTGTCTGTCTGTGTGTCTGTGTGTCTGTGTGTCTGTCTGTCTGTCAGACCCCACGTGACCGCGTTCGCAGTTTACAAATCGGAGCAAACAAATACCAGATTTCCGGAACGCGTTCGCGGTTCACGGAAATTTGGCCATTCATCTACCAACACCAGTCTTTACTAACTGGCTTCTAAGACCACAATCTGCTAGTCTTTGTCCATCCCACATGGATACTAGTTTGTACATGCAAGCTTCCAAGCACAACCATCTTCTGTTCTTCGTCAATTTCACCTTGACACCAGCTTCTATGCACCACCATCTTCTGTTCTTGGTGAATTCCACATTGACACCAGCTTCAGGTCTTTGTCCATTCCACATGGACGCCAGTCAGTCCATTCTGTCTTCTTTTCCTTCGTCATCGTTTGGTTTCAAGATATACGCGGCGATCGACTAGGGTTACGAGAAACGTCTAGCCTCCCAATGGCAGGGCTTCCACCATCGGTTCACGCGAATGCGTTTTTATCTATTATTGGTTTCAAGATATACGCGGCGATCGGCTAGGGTTACGAGAAACGTCTAGCCTCCCAATGGCAGGGCTTCCACCATCGGTTCACGCGAATGCGTTTTTATCTATAATTATAATGGAAACGAATCGTATATATACCCCAAAATTTGAAGAAAGCGGGCAGGAGGGGCACCCTTCACTTTAAACGTCAATATTAGCAAAGTTTCGAAAGATTATAGGAACAACTTTATTTTAAACGATTTAACTATTTTTAAAGTTATTTACTGGCGATTAAAATAATTAATATCATTTATATTTAATTAATTATTTAAGATAAACTTATTTCTACGTACTGACACAAGTGAGAGTTAATATAGAACGAGTAATGAAGATTGCATCTGAATCGAAACACTACACGCATATCAAAGTTAATATAAAGCGAGTAGGATGAAAAGATCTCTTACAAAACGATAACATTTTCTTTTTGCAGAATATTAAATGGAAATACTTAAATATTTTTCGGCATTACGATTCATTTAGTAGTTGTGTAGGTATAAAGCTCTGTTTCATCTCAATATTCCAAGAACATCTTTTGATATTAACATTTAAAATTTGGTGTTTACTTTTTAATTCATCTTTACTACATTTATATATAGTGTAAATGTAACTTTTAGCTTCATTAAATAATAAGGATGTTAATACTTCATCTCTCCATACGTGTTGAAACGACTGGGTTGATGAGATAAGATAACCTAGATTTTAACCAGAATTGACCTTGTTTCATGTCCTCTTATAGGAGGTCTTAACGGTTCAGAGTGAGCCGAAAGTTAAATACACATTTAAGTGATAGATATTAGGTCCTCATTAGAATTATTGAGGATACGCTGGAAATTATTAAACGCTTTAGACTTTACAAATGATCATGGCAATATCTCGCCGATTAGAACTATGTATTTCCGGTTTGTCTCATTGGCTGGCGGATCTGTGTTTGGAAAGTAAATTCGTCTCGGCTCGGAGAGGTTCATTTTGGTTTCCCAACTTGTTTATACTAAACAGAAAGGTGCTATTTTCAACGATGTAATATTCACACTCCCTAATTTTAAAACGGTACAAGTTGGGAAAACCAAAATATTACCTCTCCGAGTCAAGAGGTCTACTACTACATACTTATTTACCTAGATATGGAATTATTTCTCTTTTTTGAAGTAAAAATTTACGAAATATTGAAGCAGTATTCTAAGCATAGCGAATATACAGTAAAGCAGACGACATTTTACATCCAATAAGGATAAATCTTGGACACATGGAAATCAGTCAATGGGGAAAAGAACAGGAAATGAAGTCTACGCTTCAGCTGTTTACCGTATATTCTGATACCTACATTCACAACTGGTCTGCAGTGTAAACACTATCGTCTCGTCTCACCTCAACAATATTCGTAGTTTGCCAACATGAATGTTAACGTTAAATAACACCAAAGCTAAATTGTAGCTAGACGCACTCATAGTCAATGCGCACCATAATGAGAATAAAAAGTCTGTAGCTACTACCCGTTTACCATTAGCCCTTTTACTATTCTACTTGCCACCATGATCTTTTATTCTATTATAAAATCTTAACCTGATTATTTAAGAGTGTATTTAACTTTCCGCTCACTCTGAACCGTTGATGTCTCTTCATTTCAGACACGAAAATTAAAGCCCAAAGTTTACTTCACCTCAGGCCTCAATTATTTACTCTTTGCTTCACTAAGCCTATTGCGTATAATACTTGATATACCCGCCGGAGTCTAGGTCTTAGTTTTCTTCATGAAATCACTAAACCAAGGATTATTCTATATGCAGATGTAGTATAGCTTAAGTAATATATAAACAGCCATTTCAAATAATAATACTAAAAAAAATCTTTGGAATATCAAAAAGCTACAAAAGTACTAAATGCATCATAAATACGAAAAACACTTCCACATATTCACTTTATATTATGGAAAAAGGGAATATTAAGGTTCTGTATGATTTCTTAACAAATCAACACAAGGCTAACTGCTAACGCGACGCACAAACGTAACAATGGACGGACACACACAGACAAAAACATAGACTGCTTTTTAACTCTTTCCGTATTAATTTTGAGTTGAGAAACAAGATTATCTTAAATATTAAAATAAATATAATTAATATTAAATATTTTCTTCGTTAGTTGTTCTCCTTAATGAGCGTTACATCGTTTTGATAAAGAACAATTAAACATTCTTGAGAGACTTGACTAATATTGGCGTTTGAAATAAAGCATACGCCGGTTGCTTCGCCTTACTCACATAGGTAGTATATAAGGGTGTCGAACTACAGTTAAAAGCAAGAACAACCGCAATTGCGAAAACCTTTGGTGGACAACCCACCCTAGGGAAGCTAGACATTTCTCGTAACCCTAGCTGATCGCTGCGAATGTGTTAAACCAAACGATGACGATGGAGTTAGAAGCCAATGAGACAGATTGGTGTCTATGTGGAATAGACGGAAGACCAGTAGATGGTGGTGTTTAGAAGCCAGTATATACAGACTGGTGTCCAAGTGGGATGGACAAACACCCGAAGATGGTGGTGATTAGAAGCCAGTATGTACAGAGTGGGGTCCAAGTGGAATGGACATAGACCAGAAGATGGTGGTGATTAGAAGCCAGTGTGTACAGACTGGTGGCCATGTGCGATGGACGAAGACCAAAAGATGGTGGTGATTAGAAGCCAATAAGTACAGACTGGTGTCCGTGTGGGATGGACAAAGACCAGAAGATGGTGGTGTGAGAACTCAAGTAGAGGGGCCATTTCCGTGACTGTGAATGCAGTTCGGAAATGGCAAACACGTTTGCTCCGATTTGGAAACTGCGAACGCGGTCACGTGGGTGCAACAACAGACACACACACAGACAGACTGACAGACAGACACGATCGTTACAGAACCTCTCCGTGACATACGTCACTCGGAGAGGTAAAAATCTATTATGAATTTCCATTTCGAATGGGACTGTTGAATGATAGAGGTAATTAATATGGGGAAGCCCTCACATGAGCAGTTCCCGTATGAAGGGATTTCATAATAGCTGTCCTCATAACAGCAGTTCCCTAAATAACGGTTTCCCGAAATGGCAGTTACGCGTAACAGCAATTATCGATACAGCGGTTTTCGTAAACGCGGCGTACCGTTACATCAGTTCTCTAAAGAGCGGAAAAACAGATATGCGAAGAACGATAGTAGTTTATTATGGTGTAAGCTGGCCCAGCTGGGTTATATGAACTCAACAAGTTGGGAAAACTAACATATTACCTCTCCGTGTCGAGAAGATTATATAACCTTAAGTATCCAATGAAAAAGTCGACCTTTTTGCCCTCATCCTTTCCCGCGCTTTGCGCTTCCGCATTTCATCCTTACTCTCAACATTATCTTCCTCCATTTTACATACAAAAATCAAATACTCACAAAAATAAGTGGCAAAAACCTGCTGGCTCTTTACAACCACTTAATTTGACTTAATATCCAATTTCCAACAACAATAATATACCGGTAGTTTAATTGACAACCTACTAGCATCGAATTTCTCATTAAGAATGGCTCTCGCGGATAAAAATGGGCAATTTTCAACTAGGTGGGCGTGATCTCATTAGATTTGAAAAATATTATCATGCCTAACCGTTTGGATTTTTTAAAAGCAATCTTAGCACCAAAAATATTTTTTGATACAAAATAAATGTTTTATATTCTTATTAAGAATAAAATAAGAGGATAAAAAAGGTCTGTCCTCTCGTAATTTTTTAAGCTTTTATCATGACTACTCTATACAACAGTAACAAGGAGTATAAACCCAGTAGTGGAAGCAGTATTTTTTTTCCGAAACAATCTCGCTTATGTTTATCCTCTCTAGACTTCGCTAAAAACATATTACTCCTACATAAAATATTAATAGACAGGAAAGGATTCATACCATTAAAGGAGCGCAATATTATCCATATTTTCACTTTTCATATACAGAGAAAAGAAATTATTATGTTTCTGAGAGGAGCTTCCCATTTTTGTTGTTGTTTTGAAAAATATATCGCAATGCACGGGCCTAGATAGATATAGGAGGCAATGAATGAAATATATCACAATGCACGTGCCTTGATAGATATAGGAGGCAATGAATGAAATATATCACAATGCACGGGCCTTGATAGATATAGGAGGCAATGAATGAAATATATCACAATGCACGGGCTTTGATAGATATAGGAGGCAATGATAATCTCTCTCTATGCACGAGAGGTTTATCTTTAATATTTAAATAAATGTAATTATTTTTAATTATTTTAATCTTCTAGAATTAACATTAATAATAGTTAAATCGTTTAAAATAAAGTTATACTTATTATCTTCTCAAACTTCGCTAATATTGACGTTTAAAGTGAAGGGTACCCCTCTTGCCCGCTTTCTTCAAATTTTGGGGTATATATACGATTCGTTTCCATTATAATAGTAAGGAAAAAGCGCAATTGCGAAAACCTTTGGTGGCCGATCCCACCTTAGGGAGGCTAGCCGTTTCTCGTAACCCTAGCTGATCGCCGCGTATATCCTAAAACCAAACGATGATAATGGAGTAGAAGCCAATGATACAGATTGGTGTCTATGTGGAATAGACGGAAGACCAGTGGATGGTGGTGTTGTTAGAAGCCAGTGTAAGTGCAGACTGGTGTCAATGTGGGATTGACAAAGAACAGAAGATGGTGGGTGGTGTTGGAAGCCAGAAAAGTACCAGACTTCTGTTCATGTGGGATAGACGAAGACCAAACATGGTGGTGTGAGAACTCAAGTATAGAGTAGCTAACGCAGAGAAATACAATTTTCCAAATTTCTGTGAACTGTCAATGCGGTCCGGAAATTGGGAACACGTTTGCTCCGATACGCAAACTGCGAACGCGGTCACGTGCGTGTAACAACGGACAGACAGACAGACACACACACACAGACACGTCCGTTACAGAACTCTCCTGGACTACGTCACACGGAGAGGTAAAAAGAACTGGGTCAGATATGGATAATTTGATTAGTTAAAGTTTATTATTTCAACTAAATAGTATAAGTTCAGGTCAGGTTAGGTTTTGTTTCGTTTGGCTAGACATTCGTTAGTAATGTTTTAGAAATAGTGTAACAATGTTTCGACTTTTCCAAAAATTGTTGTTTATCTTCATTGACTTCCCAAATAATAATATGCCTTTTCCAAAAATTTTCTGTTAACAATTATCTATTTCCGAAATAAAATAACCTTTCTCGAATTATAATATGCCTTTTCCAAAAAAATTACTGTTTTGAATTATCTATTTCCAAATTAAAATAACCTTTCTTGATATGTAATATGCCTTTTCCAAAAATTACTGTTAACAATTATCTACTTAAAAAATAAAATAACCTTTCTCGAATTATATTATACCTTTTCCAGAAACGTACTGTTTACAATTATCTACTTCCGAAATAAACTAACCTTTTTCAAATTTTAATATGCCTTTTCCAAAAGTTACTGTTTACAGTTATCTGCTTCCAAAATAAAATTACCTTTTTCGACCTTTTCCAAGAAGTTACTGTATACAATTATCTACTTCCGAAATAAAATAACCTTTCTCGAATAATTTTTCTATCTTTTTATCTTTGTATGAGAATTGTAAACTGATGCAGCCTAAAGAATAGTACAATATTTAAGTGTACTTTGAAAAAAATTCATAAACACCATCCGCTATTAGGTCACATTACTGATTAAATGATCACAAAAAAGGTAATTTTTGAGACCAACGAATAAAACTGTATTGTTAAGAAATGCACAAAACTCAACACAAAAACTGCAATCTCCCAAAATAGCAGCCGGTATTTCTTAAACAGCAGTTTTGAAAAACATCGCTGTTTTTTGGAACCGCGGTTGCTATTTCGAGAACTGCTCCAGCGGGAACTACTAATACGAGGCACAACTATTAATATGTTCATAGACCTAACACATAAGATAAAACACGTTCAAAACCGGAACATGAAAAGTCTTGAACCCATTGAAAATATGAACATATTTTTACTTGAACATGTTCTAATTTTTGAACATGGAAAGGAGAGTGTTCCATGAAGGTGTTCAATTTCCGAACTCATTGTTTCCTTTGCCCCCTTGGAGTTTTTACAGATGACCCCTTAATTAAATTAGCATTGTCTTTCAGTTTCTATTTCATTTAAAGGGGTAACTGTAAAGCACAGTAATCATAACTCGTAAACGTGAGCCCTTCGGGGCAAAATGTTTGAAAAATTACATTTTCGAATAAAAATTGGCCATGGAACCCACTGTATCGGTTATGTACTCTAGGAGAGGTAGTTTTTATCCATGGGGAAGTCCTGTGAATTATAACACTGTGGTTCCCTCGACTCTAATTGCGTTGGTTCGTGGATGAACGTAACGATTGCAGGTAAATTATAAGACATTCTTAAATAAAACCATAACTGTTTTTTTTTTATGGTTTACAACATATTATAGTTTAACTCGGCAAAGTTACATTTTAAACTGCCGGAACAAAAGAGTTAAAGTTTTTAAAACTCTGATATTTTTATTACCACCCCTCTGAGTGCCCAACCCGTATCTGATTGACGTAAGAATTGTCAAGGGCAATGACAGGGAAAACTTCAAATACATGAACACATTCCGGTATTAAACAAGGGCAAAAAACCAGTTTGCATTAATTTCTGCGTGTGCTTTCCAATGTGCTAAGGTTGTACAGCACCCAACAACGATCTAAGGCTATACAGTGGCTGGCATACACTATGAAGTTACGAAGAGAACCACATAAACTTGAGAATTCCCTGTCAATTCAATACACGCGAAATACAGTGACCACGACACTATATGGTGCCATTTCTAGTTTAACATACAGTTTTTCTCTTTCCGCAAGTTGTTGAAAATCAACACAATCATTATTAAACCCTTGCAGTAAGAACTTTCACAATTTTGTTTGCCAAAACACTTTATCCATCAGCATACTGGTCAATTGAAGGTGTTCCCGATATCTAAGAAAGTTCAAACCCAACCACACTATGTCTAATCGCTTCGCAGTGAGGGAAGGCTTTCTATACATATATTCTAAAACTGGTTCTGAAGTCGAAAACCTGGTGGGGTACGGGACTAGCAAACAATGAGAATTTCTTCATTTCCAGGACGAGTTTAAAAATTATTCAACACTCCTACAAACTCTTTTCAGATACGTTCCATAATTCCTTTTAGAACCAGAGCTTTAGACTCATCTTCAAAACCATTCTCATGCCAAGATTTTTGAACTATCAAAGCCTTAACTTTTACCAGTCCCCTTTACGATTGAAATATCCATGTCATCGTGTGCACTGACTTTCAACGTAGTACGTTCAGACTAGCCTATAACTCCGTTTGTTATTCCATAGCCGCAAGGAGTAAAAATTGACTTTTAGGGTCGTTTATCCGACCCGATACCCGATCGTGTTTTTTTCGGGCATCGGGTGTTCACACATCAGAGCTAGGTATATCTGGTCCTACAGCTCTGCGGTTTTAAGCTTCACAAGAAGATTCAATAGGCTATTAGAAAGGTAGCTTGCACTGAATCCTACATCCCTGTTCTCTAGCCCATTCCACTTAAAGGTGTGTGCCCGTTATGTTTAGACAACTTCTTCTTTCTTCCTCCCTGTTGTGACTAATCAGGATCGATTTTTAACGACTAAAATGGGCAAACTCAGTAGAATTATCTATTCTCGAAACTTTTATGGGCTAAAGACCTCGACTTGGTCTCTGTTAGTTCGTATTTGACCAATATTTTTTTGACTTTTACATGGGAGAGATAGCCTAGGGTTTTATCATGAGAGACATGAATAAAATTGAAATACGGATGAAAAACGATAAGGTGATGGCAAATGTTTGCACCAACACTTGATGCAACTGAATGGTTGCGGGCTACTTTAAGCTGATAATGAACCAGAATGGGTTGGATGTGGTAATCAGCATTATCTTATCATTTTTCAGTTATTCATTAGCCAGGAATAAAGATCTTCCTGGTGATACTGGTACAGTAACTGGACCAAATAATGGAACTGGATATATTGGCTTCTTTCCCAGAAACGTACGAATGAAACTTAATTTGTGCAAAAACTCCATCTAATATCGTAATTTCTCAAAGGAATGTGACGTTGGTATTTGGATGTTAACACCAAATGAAAAAGATGCTGAATATTTAGCATATTCCGTTCCACTTTTTACCGATACTTACAGCATTATTACTGGAGCAAACGTAACAAGAATAGAATCAACCATATTTTCCATTTTTCAAATCTACGATAACACGGTGCGTGCAGCGTATGAAAAGTTATAGGATAAATTTCAATCTCCTTTATATCATCAAAAAAACTAATAAATAAATAGGCCTGAATTGCTTATATAAAGGACTACCTTAGCTTCCTGGTGGTGCATGGTAGACTAAAATAGGAGTATAAACCTAAAAGTTTCTGATTATGTTGAGAAACCTAAAAGTTTCTGTTTATGTTGAGAAACCTAAAAGTTTCTGTCCATGTTGAGACTAAACAGTAAAAATAAGAGGTTAAGAGCTACGAGTGTGAAAACGATACTGGTTTATACTTTTGCTCGCCATCTATTGATGGTGCAAAAGTTTTTCATTTATACAGAAAATTAACTACCCAGACTTCACACCTTTTACCCTTCTTTTGGTGCGTTTGACCCTATATTACCCCCATTATAGCCTATATTACGGCTGGCCGGGTGCCTTTTTCACACTCTTTTTAAGCTCATTTTCGCGTTCAGGAATTTATTCAAATTCATAAATAATGCTCTAAAACGCGAACAGCTGGATCTGGGTAGCCCAATTTAAATATATTTTAATTCATAAATTTCCAAATGTACGAGGTGACTTGAACCTAACAACGTTAACGCTAACAATCAGAAAACCGGTACGCCACCACAGTGCCACGGATACTTAATGAATTTGAGTGTTTCCCAACGCGCTTACAAATATCATTACTTAGAGGTAGTGTTTAAAATGTCCACTATCATCATTGAGTTACTAATGTAAATACATGCCTAATATTGAGATTATCTAATATTTTTAAACAAGATTTTTAGACATGTGTGATTTTTTTCTTGTCTTAGGGGCCAATGATTTGGAGTTGGGAGCACTAATATCCTTAATTACATGCTGTAGGCCCCCATGTTTTTGAACACATTCCACTCAGTTTTACCCAAATAATACACCGTTCAGTTGTACATCAAAATTAGATTGAAGTTTATTTTGTTCGTTTACTAAAAATAATCTATTTGAAGTAAACTACGTTAGTCTCGAAGTATATTAATTTAAAGAGAAACCGATAAAATTGAAGTATAATAAATTTTCGTCCACTTTAATTAAATGAACTGTTTTTGATCAATACATAACTATGAGCTGAATTTATCATTACATACAATGATCTTACCTAATAGACTTCGAAATCTTGTTTTAGGTATGGACCATATTCGCCATTTTGTTCGTTTTCTTTGTATTTGTGTACAGCTATCTCACCCGATACTTTGAGGAAAACAATGGGGAAAGTATACTGGATACATTATTAAACAAGCTTTTTCAGACAATAACTCTGCTTTTCGGTCAAGGTAAACTAAAACGATTTTGTCAAAATTCTTAGTTTATACATAGTGTTTACTAAAGGGGGTTACAGTGCTTTTACCTGTGCTCCTCCCCGTACAGTACTGGTCACTAGTGCAATAATGGGACTTGTCCTTTATCTCGTTGCCATCAGTGAACTGTATTGTTTTACTGAGAAATAAAAATTATTATTAATTAAATTATTATTACTGCCAGTCAGTTTTGAGAGCAGCTTAGCAGACGACAGAACCCCTATCCATTGAAATTTCCGTTAAAAGTCCTAGGCTTAGGTTAACATTTAGATTAAATAAGTTTCAAATGAGCTTTTCCTACGTTTTACATTGTAAAACTCAAAAGAGAAGACATCAAGGTTTATCGTTTTCTTCAAAACTGGGTATTATTACCAACGAAAGTATAAAAGTTAGAGAATTATCTCTTAAAAGAGGAAATGCAAGATCGGATTTCAGAACCGCAAAGATGGCATAGAGTTTGTTGCCGACACTTTATTACTGGTAAGTTTTATTTGATTTTTTAGAAATCTTTTAAGTATTTGCTAATTATCCCCTAATTAAGGTGAATTTGACTATGCAGGAAAACCAGTTTTTTTGGAAGACGAAACTGATTCTACCTAAGTTGCGTCACATAATTTGGGATATGATATTTTTCAATTATTAGAAGTCCTCAGTCAGTTTTAGATTTGCATAATCGATCACTATAATGAGCCCAAATAGAAGTTATAAGAGAAAAAGCGGCACCAACTTTCACTGATAATAGCAGTTTCCTCGAAGATTAAAATTCTCCATCATCATCAAATTTAGAACGTAAAAATTCGTCATTATCAACAATATTAGAAGATCAAATTTTATAACAGGATGGTGTAGTGCTAATGGAAGAGGAAATGCCAAGAAAAGCCAGGATTTAACTATTGAAGAATAAGTACTGCCGATGTTCATACTGATGAAGAAATGCAATCAAAACCCAAAGATTCTTAATTTCAGTCAAGTTGTTGAACCCAAACAGAATTATCCATTGTTGATCTTTCTGAACTTGAACTAATCGCAAATACAAAATATTTCGATAAAAGATATATTGAGTCAAACGAACCCAGAGCAGTTTACTAACGTAACAATTATAGTAGCAACATTCAACTTAATGGCGGTTCACGTCCAGCCAAAATTAACTGCATACTTTTCTATATTTCAAGAATAATTGTTACTCTTCAAAGGTTACGCCTTGATTTAGACGTACAAGAACTTGCTTTTAAATTTAACGTCTCCCCTTCTACTATTTCTCGTATATCAGACAAATTGCTGGATATCATAATAAGAGTCAGGCTTGATAAATTAATAAAATTGAACTCTCGAGACTAGTTACATCTAACAATGCCAAACAGTTTCAAGTGCGCTTTTGAAAAGAAAGTTGCGGAAATCATTGACTGCTTAGAAATCTTCATTGAAAGACCCTCTTCATTGGATGCTAGGGCTGAGACATGGTCTAATTACAAGCACCATAATACCATAAAAGTTTTAATAGGAATTACACCCCAAGAACCAGTTTCGTTCATTTCCGAAGCGTGGGGAGGGCGTGGATCAGATAAGCACATTACAAAGGAATGTAAAATTTTTAAAAACATTTGACCAGAGATTTGATGTTAGTAGATCGTTGTTTTAATATCACTGAGCCTGTTGGGGTTTTTGTGATGAAGTTGCCATTCTGCCTTTTACGAGAGGAAAATCACAGTTAAGAGCAACGGAAATAAGATAAACGAGAAAAATAGCAAATTTAAGGTGACATGATGAAAGAGTGATTGGTCATACCGTATTTTACAATCCACAATTCCTATCAATTATTTTCGAAAAGCTAGTGGTAGTATAACCGTAGTTAGCAAACCAAACTAGATATAATTGTGAAAGCTTGTTGCGCTCTTATCAACATTTGTGACTCTGTTGTAAGATTTGATTAAAGGAAGTTTAATTAATCTCTTTTAGATACAAAATTTGGTCGAATTATTTCGTAGTTGTCCTATTTCAAGGCGAGGAATGCTCTCAAAAACAACTACTATTTGCTGACGAATACCTTAAAAAGTAATTCACACAGAATTCTCGAGCAGCTTAACGCGTAATTGAGTGGGCTATTGCCTTGGTGACGAGGCCAGCGAAAGACAAGGCATGAGAATGGCACAAGGCGTACTTCAATCAAGAGGGTATACAATTATACAACCTCCTTGTTCGTATCGGGCGCAGCAGAAGCTAAAGCAGACTACCCTAAATCGTTTTGTCATTGTTACGTGTAGTTACCAGGCTTGGAAATAAGGTTTATTTCTGAACTAGTCCTCCGGACCAGTGACCCCTGATGTCTTAAATATGAAACTGGTCCCGGGACCAGTGACCCTTCCCCTATTTATTTTTCTACTGGTCCCAGGACTTGTGGTCGTTCTCTCTTCTAAAAAAATCTCTCTCGGCTTAGGGTTGTATACACAACTGGACTCCTGGAGTCGAAATTTATGTTAAAATGAAAATAATTAAAGAGGTCCCCATATCAATTTTTAATAAAAGTAGGAATTAATAAACTAGTCATTGGGACCAGTGACCCTCACGTTTTGAATAAAAAAAGTGGTCCAAGCTATTAATAAACTGGTTTTTGACCTGTAAACCTGTCTTATTTCCTAGCCTGGTAGTTACTAGTTATAAGGTATTTTTCCACACGAAAACTCTTAAAAGTGATAATAAATGTAGTTATAAAATGTTTTCGGGGAATGGAATTGTGCTCGAAAACCCGAGATAAGTAAATTTTTCAAATTATTGAGAG